>CM071934.1:100395078-100535693 GCA_016081115.2 Rehmannia glutinosa | reverse complement strand
CAAGGCTCCTAAAATTCATATGGTTTAACAATGAAATTACAATAACATTTAAGGCAGATCAAAATATAATTGAAATAAATTAACTTAACCACCATGTTGATTCGAGAATTAAGTGGGGGATATAACTTATAAGACTACAAAGTTAACATCCATTTATTGCAATCATGTTACGGTGGTATATATATCAACAAGCATAGTAACTAATGCCAGTTTGTTAAAACATGCAAACTGACATGCACAATTAATTAATTTGGTTCTAGCTAGAACCAATGTTCTAAAAAGCGCTAGTCGCTAGTCGGACGGTAGATCGGGGCTAGCGCTTAGGCGGAGCCTGGGCGGGTTAGACGGGACCTGGGCGGAGTTAGACGGAGCATAATCCAAATAATAACCAAGACGGATAAGGGGGTCTAGCGCCTAATCGGGGACTAATCGAGGCTAGGCTGGGTTTTTTAGAACAGTGGCTAGAACTAATTAATGTACATTGATCTTCATTTATTTATGAGGTAATTAGGAAAGGAAGAGGGTGAATTAAAGGTAGGCCTCTTGACGAATCGACCTTTCATTCTTGGTCTCTTTTCTGCATTTAATTTCCTAACTTGGTATCTAATCTTCTTAGAGAACAATCTTGTCCTTCGTTTTTCTCTGTATCGCGACACTCTTGCTTCTCTTTCTGCATCACTCATTCCCCATCGTCCCCCAATATTATTTAATCCTCCACATGAATTATCATAAACTCCTCCTCCTCCCAAACATGCAACCTGCACAAGAAATTAAAGGATAGTTAATTAAGAGTTATAATTAATTAATATTATTTCAAAAAAGATTGTGTTAGTAAACTTTGTCACGCCAATGCATATTACAAAAATACAGTTTCATTGCCATTTGTTCACAAGATTAGAGTATTTTAATTAGCTAGAATTTTTAGCTTCTACTGCTATCCAAGAGAGTGTTTTATCTTTAATTTGAGCACAAACTTAGCTCTAATATGCGCCATTTTGAAGATGTAAATAATTTTGCGCCGAAATGTCAACATTGTAGTAGAATTTCTATTTCTTGTTTTGTTTTAAATTAATGATTTTAGTATATTAAAATATCCACTAAAATGAACTATTAAATATCCCCTGTTTAGTGCATAATTTAGTGCAAGCTGGTGGAGATGGAGTGAGATTATTCACTAAAATGGTGCAAATTATTGGAAATGATCTTATAATTAGGGATAATTACAACAAAACACCCAGAGACGGACCTGGGGCTTGGTGGCGGCAACCGCCCCTCGTCTTGCGATTGAACCCCTATAATATATTATTTAATAAATTAATATAGTATATAAAAATGTAAGCTTTTTTGTTTTCATGTTTTTGTTATAAAAGCTTGTATGTTTTATTTTTATTTATATTAGATTTGATTTTGCGTAACCTTCCAAGATTAATGATAAATTTATATACAATCGTAGATTAAAATATCCACTAAAAAAAAAAAACTTTTTTAAAAAATTAGTTAATAGTTAATTTTTTAGTTTTTTTATCCCTGTTTAGTGCATAATTTAGATACGCATTATATAATGGCGGTGGAGATGGATTATTACAGGAGAAAATTATTCAAAAATAAATATTAACTAAAAAGAAATTTGAAAAATTTTACCTAGTAATTTTTTAAAAAAGAAAAGGAAGGGGCCCGAGTTGGCCCTATCTCCGCCATTGATATATACTTATAAAAAACTTAGGGATAATTACAACAAAAAAACACCTAATGTTTGGGCTAATCACAAAAAATAAATAAAATCAGAGGTCTTTGAAAATTACAAAATCTCTTCTCAAGATTTGATTTCGTTTTAAAGGAGCAAACTGTAATAATTCTATAAATTTTCGAAATATTCTTCGCTTATAAAGTAGGAAAATATAAGACATAATAAACTTTGTAATTTTAAAAAATCTCTAGGTTTTCTTTCGTAATAATCCCAAACCCCCGAATTTATTTTCTGTAACCATCCCATATAATTATACTCACCAATGCATGATAATTATTAAAATTTCAAAAATTATGATGGATATAGAGATATATACCATGAATTCATCAATGTTGTTAAATTGAGGTCGAATTCCATTGGTCCATGGTGATCCTTGTGTAGCCCAAGCAGCCATAACTGCCTCATAATTAAGCCTCAACATATTATTATTATTCGACGTCGTCGTATTATTAATGGCACCTTCCACTTTCACGTCTTCTTCCCTGGAAGACTCATAATCAAAGTCCCAATTCAAATTCAATTCCATATCCAAAGCTGGATCAAAATGACACGCTATAACAGCTTGTACTTCATCATCAATATCGTTATCCTCTTCAATTTTAACTCTCTTCCCATCCGAAATCCCAATTAAATCCGCAAAATCGTCGTCACAAGTACTCAAAAGCTCGTCTAGATTCAGATCATCGTGATTACGATCGTCGTCCGCGAAGGGTTCGAAAACCGGAACCGTATAGAAAAGCTGATCTTCGTTGTCTTCTGTACTAAAAGGATCCTCATCGACGTTGATCTCCGGGACAAGTGGCGGCGGATGATTGGCTGGCCGCGGGGACTTCTTTTTATTCATCGTCTGTCGTTTCGTCCTGGCCTTTCTTGTGAACCCTTGGTGCCAGGATGGCTGCTGGATGGAATTCGAATTCATTTCTCTGCACTTAAACATCGAGGTGGTTTCGAGCCGAACCCTTTCGTGTCGGCTCGCTAGCTGGTTAGCCGAATGGACCGACGCGTCGCAGGCTTGGCACAGAAACGCGTCGTCCGACGCGCAGAACCACCGTGCCCGTTTCAGTAGACAGCTGTCGCAGGCCCGGGCGGTTTTGGCGCCGAGGGCATTTGAAACTTTTGTACTTTCACTGATATTCATTGTATTTTTGAAAGGCAACAGAAATGGCGTAGATTATTGATCATGTAAAAAAAATGTACATGAAAATGTTTGAAGTTTAGTTGAATAATTTGTGAAATTGAGACCCACAAGAGAGCCGCTTCTAGAGTTGCAATTATACTCGGATTTTGTCATGCACTTCTTTTGGTGGTTTGGGGGAATTTGCAAGGGAAAAATGCAAAAGTAGTCCAACATCTATATATAGAGAGTGTTGCAATATTAGTAATAAAACTATTGAAATTACAATTTTAGTCCAGTATATTTTGTCTTTTTTGCAAATTTGGTCCTGTAAGTTTTGAGTTGGTACAAATTTGGTCCTGGGGGCTATTTCAATATTTCAATTATTCCCAAAATCCCCTTTATAGGCAAAATAATCAATATAAGTAAGATCATGTATAAAATAGTATCAGAACATATATTTTATTTACTTGAATTGAATTTATTTGTCATTTATACTATATATTGCCTAATGATGGAAGTACTTTTGAAGGATCAAAATCTGAGATACGAGTTATATACATGTATTATTTCCTAATTGTGAAAATACAAAAACACATATAAATTTGGCAAAATTGGTTGTTTGAATAATAGGATCGAAATTACCATAACTCAAAAACAATCAAATCGTAAAAATTACATGATTAAAATTGATATTTTTGCTAAGGAGCAAAATTGTCACATGACTAAAAATGCAACTTCAAAAGTTACAGGACTAATATTGCAATACCCCTATAGATACAAGACCAGTTTTGCAATTTTCCCGAATTTGTAACTTGTGGGGTCCATGCATAGTTCTTATCTGGATCCTGATTGGCTGAGATTTTCATGTTGATCTTAAAGATTGAATTCTTATTGGGTGTGTGTCCTAATTTCGGATTACTCATGGGTCCAACGTCCAAACCATCATGGGGATAGGCATGTATAATTTTGGCTGTTTCTATTTCTTTCTTATTCACAAGTTCGAGTAAGACCTTATAAGTTTGGTGTTTTCTTGTTTGTGGTTCAATTATTCCTATATTTTGTAACTTTAAGCTTTTTCTTTGTGGTCCTCTGTGTGTGTGTGTGTGTGTTCTGAAATGGTTTTAATCTTTATTTCTTGACCACTTGTGTTGGAGTAGTGGATGTGATTGATGGAAATTTTAGCAAGAAATTTGATCCTCAAGTAAAAATTTAACTTTATTTTTATGAATGTGGGACTGTGTGTGGGTGCTAACAAATAGAACTTTTGTGACCTTTGGGTCAGGGAAGGGCGCGGTGACTCGGCTATGATACATTGTATTATGTCTTACCTCTGTCGACCTTGTAAGCATGCTATCATTTACATTGTTAATCACGCATCTATTTAGACGAAAACTGAATAAGTATAATCTGATATTATTTATAAAATTACCATGGATATAAGAAATGATAAAATGATAATTAATGTGGTGCACCAAGTGAAACGATATCCGAGCTTGAACCCGACTAATCTTGGACCACAAGACAAGGCTTATTGGCCAAAGAAGAGGTGAATCGTGGAATGCACCCAAGTCGCTAGGGCTGAACCGAGTTCCAACTGAACACCCTACCAAATTGACCCTAGAGTGAAGTTAAGGGGTTGCTTGATTGGAAACACAACCCACACGTCTGGAGAGTCAGTGCAGATTATCAACCCTTCTTTACCACTCGACTATGCCCCGAGGGGCTATATATTTATGACATTTCTTAGTGCTCCACATGCTTGTGGACGAAAATATGATGAAAATCGCATCTAGAAATATGTTATATTATACTAGGGTAAATTCCACTTTACCCCATTGTACTCTTGTAATTCTCGATTACCCCCTTATACTCTTAATTGTCTCATTTTACTCCCTTGTAATCTCATTTTATATCACTTTGCTCCCATATACTCTCATATTTCTCAATTTACCCATTACTATCCTTCTAAAATAAGTATACTTTTATTTTATATACCATTAATTAATACTTATTAACTAAAATTTATTTATATTCAAATTTAACATAACTCCTATTAAAATTTATATCTTATGAGACATTTATTATTTCATTCAATAAAATCTTATGATATTTGATTATTAGATAATACATTTTACTTAAATTACTTAACTTAAGTAAATATATTTATTATTAATATTTTGATAAATGCATCAATATTAATAAGTTTTTTTTTGTTAAAGGAATTCTCAATGATGTACAAAAATAATATTTTAACGTAACATAGTTTCAATGAACTCGTGATAATTAATTTTATTAATAATTAAAAATTCATACATAGTTAATAAACTATTACTAAAAATATATTGTGTGTATTTAGATTTATAAGGAGTAATGAATTAATAGATTATTGTATTATCTATTTAAAATATTATAATATAGTTTTTTTAATAGGAAAACTATTAAATTATATATATATTTTTTAATGAATCTAAATCCATAGTTCTTTCTAATATATAAATGATTATACCTTTTTGTAGGTAATGAATATTTACGATTAATCAAGTCTTGTGAAAGTATATAAGTAAAACTAATTGAATATTGTTTATTTGAAATATAAAATAATGGATAAAAATAATAATTAATTATGCAATACAGATTGATTTTGAGTAAAATCATGAAAAATTCTAGTAACAATTTATTTTTTCATCGATAAATTATTTTGAGTTCAAAGAAACAATGTTATTTTTTTTTAAAAAAAGTGCATGATTGTTTGATAATTCATTCAATAAGTAGATTTATAAGTAAAATATATTATCTAATAATAAAATCACAAATTTAAATTTTAATAAGAGCTATGTTAATAATAAAAAAGTCATTGGATTAAATTAAAATATACTTTAAATAATTTATTATTAAGTATTAAATATTAGTTAAAATAATATAAAACAAAAGTATACTTATTTTAGAATGTGAGTAAGGGGGTAAAATGAAAAAAAATAGAGTATAAAGGGGTAAAGTGAGAAAATAAAAGTAAAAGCGGATAAAGTAAAACAAAATGAGAAAAGTGAAATTTACCAAAAGGATGAACCATATTCCTGAGGGCCCCCACTGCCCTTGCCCTAAAACTTCGTGGAGGATGTGAAGCGCGGGTATGCTTCAACTACTCAGGGTCCTTGGACTGCCGAAGACTGAGTCACCACACAAGAAGTTCTCCTCCACCCTGTAAATCGTTACCAGAAGTTTTCGAACAACCACACTGTGAGTGCCAGCAAACAGACATCACCTCATCCAAGTCCTTTACCGGTTGAGCTATGCCCCCAGGGCGAAAAGTGAAATTTACCGATTAGACTATTTATTAGTAGTACAATAACTAGGGAATGCCTTCAATAGTGGCTTAAAAAATCAAAACAAAAAATTACAACTAGAACATAACTATTATAAGAAAGTTTTGAACTGCAATTTATGTTCGCTAGACGCATACGTCTCGACTAGTGCTCATCAGATTGATGTAATGTCTCCAAAATAAAACAACTTACTTCATATTTATGCGTGTGGGACTCTATGGGTGCTAACAAATAGTCCTTTTATGCCCTTTGGGTCATGAGGAAATGGCGCGGTGACTCGGCCATGAAACATTGTGATATGTTTTCCCATCGTCCCTGTAACATGCACATATGTATTTTAATTAAACACACAACCTTTGATGGAAATTGAATAAAGTGAAATTTTATAGTATGTTTGTAAAATTATTTTCAAAAGTAAGGATTGATAATTAGTGTTGCCACAAAGTGGAAGGATGTTTATAGGGTTTTCCACTTCAAAATTGATATGTCTTTTTTTTTTTTTTTTTTTACAAAGTCCTGATAGCGGTGGGACGGGTGGAATTTAATCCCAAATCAATAGCCTGATTTACAAATGCTCAAACCAACTCGACTACAATCAATTTCCCAAATTGATATGTCGAAAAAGAACAAAAGAAGTTATAACTTGAAATAGATGGAGAATATTATGAAATGTAACTGAATCCACACATTTTTACCTCTTAGTGCATATCATGCATTTGTGGATGAAAAATATGATGTGAATCACAACTAGACAAAAAAATAAGCCAAAGGAAATTTTGGCTGGATTAGTTACTTCCTTTTTCTTTTAATTTTTCTTTCTCCCCTGAGATCTAAACCTAATGTTCTAGTGGTTGAGACATGTGTTGTAAAGGTAAATGACTTGGATTTGATCCCATACGGGTACGTGTATTCCCTCCCCAAATTCCCCCCATTGTACTCAAAAAAAAAAAAAAAAATCCCACCCTACCCTTGTAGTGATCATTAGAATTAGTATCCCATTTGTGCTCCTCATTGAAAAAAATTCTTATTTCGATATAGATCGATATTGTTTTATCGACTTTAATCTAATTATACTAAATCAGCTAACTAATGTAGTTATTCGCCATAGCATTCAGAAGCGTCATGAGCAAGTTTCTTTTCTTAAATAAAAAATAAAAACACCATTGAAAATGACTAAATAAATTCTTATACACATGTTATAATGATATATCATGCTTGGTATGTGAGAATCACATGAGAATAGAATAGACATATAGAAATTTCTTGTTCCAGTCCTATTCACATAGTTAATATAATTTAGTAATGGGAATATCCATTACCATGGAAATTCCTATTTCAAAAGCGAGGAATAGTAATTACTCCCCTCGCCAATGGGTTTAGTTTATTAGTTATTCGCAACCTTTAAGAATGACTCTAATTTTATTTTTAATGAAATTATCGTTCTAAAATGACTAAATATATTGGTTATAATCTAAAGTTTTGAAAGTAGTGTTATAATAAAAAATTAGCTATTTATAATTAATTCATAAATTAAATATAAATTATATTCAATATTTTAATACACCATAGTCAATTTCCATCAAAGATTTAACAGTTAAATTAAAAAATATAATATAAAACTTGTTTGTAATTTTTTGTATTTTTAATAACATATATATATAATATAAAAAATTGTCATTATCATAAATATATATTGCTTAATACGCATTAAAATAATCTTAGATTTATCTAAAAAATTTAATTGAAGAGTCTTTGATATTTGCAATTATTTTTCTCCATTATTATTATTCTTCATTTATAATAACCAATCAAGAGATTTAAATCAAGTCAAGAATCATCATTTCATTCGTTCTCTATCGCTGATACCTACCAAGCATAGGAATAGTATCATCATATTATTCCATTTCTATCGTTATTCCATTCTTAAGTCCCTGGAAATTGGACTGCTAGTTCTCACCGGTGTACACTTGTAACTGAACTTGTATCGGTGGTAATTGTTCATCCATGCCTCGAAACTACATGGATGATGGCTGGCTAGGGTTGGTTCAATTTGTGCTCTGTCTGGGTCAACTACCAAGCTGAATTTATTTTATTCATATCTAATTCCGTTCATGCATACCATTCATGTCGTTAGTAGTATCTTAACGATCCCCTAGCTTAGGGTTACACGATCTTGGGTACTATGGTATCAATGGGCTGAAGGAAAAAATAATGGGCCGGCCCTAATATACTAGGCCCTAATAACAATTGGCAAACAAAAGAAGACATATGATATGATGATAATGGGCCTTTTCAACGCAAACACGCCTTTAACGTTTTATGTACTCTTCAAATTCAAAATTTTCCGTAAAAATTTGAATTTGTTATCCAAACGATGTGAGAAAATAGGGATGTCAATGGGTCCGAGTCTGGAGCAGACCCGAGACCCGACCCATTAAGAAAATACAATACCATACCCATACCCGCTCCACCTTATCCAGACCCATACACGACCCGACCCATACCCGTGTCTTGTGGGTAAGACCCATTAGACCCGCCAACTTCATATATTTGGCCAAATTTTTACGATTTTTACTCAAAATTTATGTTATTTATATAAATTTGTAAATATTATATAAATTAGGAAATAAACATCAACATATATAAATCAAGAGTTCTTTAACAAGAATAATACAATATAGGCTAATTTAACAGAGTATGGTGTTTGTGAGAATTTCTTGCCGGTTTATAGTGGATTTGAGGGAGTTTACTGATTTAAGTCCGGCGCTATACCATTGCGCGTATTATTTCTAATAGCCCCAACCCCCCTTTTTTTTTTTTTTTTTGAAATTCGACATTTCAGTCTAGTCAAACTAGCGCCGCAAAAAGATGCCGGCCAGCGCTATTTTGACTAGCGCCTGTGCACATTTTTTTTTTTTTGAAATTTTCGGCCTCCTATAAGAATACCCCCCATCCCTTCATTTTCATCTGTCTCACTCTCTCATCTCGTGATGTTCCTCCATCGGTACCCCAGGATATAGTGGGACCTTCTACTTATACACCCACGATGCACCAATGTATGAATTTTATGAAATTCTTAAAAATTATAAATTCACAAAAAAACACATAAGTTCTTTTTATTGATCAATTTTCATTATATATGACAGATCCATCTATATCTACTCCTAGTTATTATGTCCTCGGCCAAGGACACACCGATTATAACACACCGAGTGAACATCATTTACATCTCTAATACAAACATATTTTGGTGCTATGGGAGTTCCACATGGGAGTCATGATCCATCCACATCCAATCGTCCACATTTCAACATATCACCTGTTTCATTTCCACCTACACTCGAGATGGATTTGAGATTTGACCGGAGAGTCGACATCATCACCGCATCTAGTCATCATACAATAAATGATCAAGAATATGATGATCCGCCACCACAGAGATTCAATGGAATGTTGGTAGGCGTAGAAGTCTTAAGCGGAGGATAGCGCTGGGTGTGGCACCGGGGACATAGGGTTTGGGATTAATCTCGACTTGTAACGATTATTTTCTGTATCGTATCGATTCAAACTGATCGGATTTGATTAATCGAATGAATTTAATCTTTTGTTTTATAAACTAATAAATAAATAAATTATTAAATTTAAAAAAAAAAAGAGTGGGCGCTAAGTAAAGAAAAAAAAAAAAAAAGCTTGGGCTATTGCAATTAGAGCTAATTGGGCGCTATTGCTAATAGCGCCTAAACCTAATTTATTAACCAACCCCAAATCCACCATAAAACGGCCACAAAATTTCACAAGTGCAATATTCTGTTAAATTACCCTACAGTATATTCATTCTATATATAAAATAAAAAAAAATATTATATGGGTCGAGTATGGGTGGGGTCCTACCATACCCGTTACCCGACTCATACCCGTCCGGATCTAAAACTCAATACCCGTTACCCGCTCCATACTCATTAATTGGACCCATGCCCACCCCAAATGAGGCGGGTCTGGTTCGGGTCTTACCCGGACCCATTGCCATCCCTATGAGAAAACAAAGCCATTCACATCAACTTTTCGTGTCAATAAAAGTTGCACTCCCAGGTTTAGAGGTTTGATTTGGCCAGTGGGCCTTGTATTTCTCATGTTGTCTATCAATATATCATTACCGTTTGGGAAAAAAAAAAAAAAGGATCAATGGATTTAGAGCCTAGGATTTCAAATTTATAATGGCAAATCCATTGAGGTAGGATGAAATCAATTTATAATGGATTTCAAATTAATCCTAGATGGATTGGAGTCGAAATCATTTCCCCAAATCCTACTATCAAAATGCAACCTAATGGTATGTGTGGATATGTTGCCAACTCCCTTTTTCCCAAGTCTACGTTATTCATAAAAATAGAATCATGTTTTTTCTTTTTTTTTTTAAAATGTACATTGGAATCACCACATTCTCTTTCTAATTTTTCACATAAAACATTTCAAACCTATAATTTCAATATATGCCTTATGACCAACCCTACATCACTTATCAATCATCTAAATTATACACGTGAGACCCACCACTATCAACTATATCTACTTAATATACTACTATTTTCAAATTATATTTATCTAACGTCTACCCTACCACCTATCACAAATATAATATCATATATTCAAATTAAAATATTGGAAGTAGACCCCACCACTATCAACTTTTCAAATTATTATATGAATAAAAATTGTTCCAAAGCTACTTAACCAAACATAATCTCATTTTCAAACCTATATAAAATGTAATTCTCATTAATTCATCCAAACATAATTTCAATTTGCATACGAAAACCAACAAATTCTCAAAATTCATTTTCCAACTCTAGAAACTGGAAATGGACAATGGAAACACATACATACATGCTTTAAATGTCCTAGAAGTCACACAATGTCATGATGTCAAAGAAAAATTATATAAATATACATCAACCAAAAAAAACTTGTCTATGTAGTGATGTGGGTGAATGTGAGATCATCAGGTTGTTGAGAGAGAGGAAAAGACAATAATGTTGGGATTTGTATCAAAGAACTAACATCCAAACTATGGATGAGAGAGAGCCTAAAGTCCACATGAAAGCAGTAAAAAGATTCCACACCAAAACAACTTTTTTCTCTATCAGAGTTAATTCATACTAATCTATAGCTTGTCCTAATACATTTGAAAACAAGCAGTGTGTGTATAAAAGGCAAGCAAGGGAGGGTGAAGGCCTCATCACCTCAACACAAATACATAGACATACATATTTTTTCTGTCTCACCCACCCACATTTATTCATATATACACACACATACATATGTGTTGTAGAGATGGATCGAGTTAAGGGATCGTCCGGGATCATCAAGGACGATCGCCTTTCCTCGAGGGAAAATTGTTGTAAAATTAGTCGATAACATTTTAGGAACTCTAATTATGCTACTTTCGTTCTTCTATTTTCGCTAGGATATTAAATGTAGAATTTTCCTTGTTTTTACCAAAATCGTTCAATTACTCCATAAATTAAAATCCCGGTTCTTTTCATCTCGTGTGTTTGTGTGTGTAATTTGAGGAGCTTCCTTTAGTCCAAGATCGAGGGCTGAGTAGCGGCTAGAGCTGCCATCTCATGCATTCGGTTAAACTTAGCATTTCTGATCGTACATCGGAGTAATAACGCAAAGTTTTAACCAATGCATGAGGTGGGAGCAACTCCTTCCGTTTGCTTTGCCCGCTGATTGGACTGAAGGGAGCTCCCAGTAATCTCACCACATATATGTTATCATGTACATTTAAATGATATCACCCTAATATTTTTCATATTAGCTCACTATGTTTCAATCTGACCTCTTCTGTTCATTTTCCATCTGTACTAGTGAAATCTTTCTAATCTGCAGAAGCTAAGAAGAAGATCTAGCGGATCACATCACGGAGCTGATGATGGATCGGAAAAGTTCAGAATGCAAGCCTCAAGATATACTTCTAATTACACAAATTAGCGATTATCCAAAAATTCTGTACTCAATTACTCTAATAAAAAAGAGGTTTCACCAGTGATTCACAAAGTAATTTATTGTAGTATATAATTTAGTTCCTGTATTATGACGGGCGTCAACAGTTTTACCTCTTTTAGATCGAAAGAATGAATTTATGGTTATATCTATAAGCCACAAACTATGATACAGTATGCGTAAATCTGATCTCTATGAAAGACAGTAGCTAGAGTTCAGAAATCTGGTCTCCACCGAGAGTACCTAACGTTGCAAGTGGACTATCGTATAATGAGGTAGTCATCTACCAGATGATGACATAAGGCACTACTCCTTTACGTAATCCAAGTGGAGGTTGTGACTATTGAAACACACATGAACAAAAACACAGAGATGATGAGTAGGCATAATTAAGGCACAATTATGCACTAGGTAACATCATGGGTTTTTTTATATGTCCATTTAAGGCACAATTAATTACAAACTAGATAAACACTTAAATAGCCTATAGTTTTAATTAGGGCAACTTATTTCCGCTTTCCCCACGAAGACATACAATCACTTATGCAATGGTTACAACATGTGCTGTGTATTCACCAGAAATATTTCAATGTACTAAATTCAAGATCACTTTTCCAATCATGGTAGACAGACACCAAGAAGTTAGATGAAAACAAGATACCACATAGGGAAGATTAAGCCAAGGTACCAATTCTGGGTAGGCCTAAAAAGACTTGGAAAGAAGCTATTAAACAAGACATGTTATACCTAGAAATAAATGAAAATATGGCTTATGACCGTAAACGATGGCGCGATATGATCCATATAGCCGACTCCACGTAGTGGGATTAAGGCTTAGTTTGTTGTTGTTGTACCAATTCTGGGTCATCTTGCCAAAGAAAGTAACAAATAAGATAGAGGGCTCCCCTTTTCCTATCATACTCTGTTCTTTTTACTATGAAAAATCAGTAACACGTAATGGGGGAAATAACAACTGTACAAGGTAGTCGTTTGTCTATTAATTAAAATCTACACTGAATTCAAGATACGAGAGAGGACAACACTTCAAATTTGAATTCAATCCTGTGTGTGGGAGAAAAAAAAAGGTGAAAAGTAGTTTTCCGATGATGCGTGAAAACATTCTTATGAATTCACAAGGTTAAATGCTACAGTCTACAGGCATAAGTAACTGGTTAATGTTTGATATTACTAGATCACGAAAGTAGTTTTCTATCCTACCTATATAACAAGAGTAATACAACATTCATGCTTTTAGAATGCAATAAGAAATTCGATTCCTTGACATCAGTTAAGTGTTTCCTTAATTTGGTAAATAGAAGATAATGGCACAGATTTATTGCCTATCAATGCAGTTGATTTTCTCAAGGATGGGTAATACATTTTATTCTTTTGTCTTTGTTAAGGCCCTTTAAGACTGGCACCTGGTGGACAACACACATTGTCCACCAAACGTGTGATGATGAACAAGTACCCCATTTTTTTACGAAATCGGATACTTGTCCATCATTCAAGCACCATTCACTACTCTGAATGTAGCATGTGCTACCCCTTCTCCCTCAACTCTAAATTGTTCGAACCTTGGATTTTATTGAGGAAGAGGAAAACATTTTTTTTCTATTTTCTGAAACATAAAGCACGAAGTTACATCATTATCAAGAATATAACTTTATTGTGTGTTTTCTTCCCCAAAATCCAAGTTCCAAAACATTGTATAAACTATTGGAGCTTCTTTGTATATTTTTAATGATATTCAATATAGTAAACTATAAATCTCACGTATTCATAACAGTGTACGTAATATTGTAAGTGATATATTAGAAAGTGACCCACATGATTAATTTTTGAAAGCCTAGTAAAAACTTTATATTTGTGATGGTACAATCAGGTCTCCCAAGAACAGCGTGACGGTTCTGCAACTAAATTCCCCTCTTGGTTAAAGGTGAGTGTATTAACTCAATCTCAGCTGGATCAAGAACAATATAGTTTTCTTTCCTTATCTTCTTCCATGCAGAACAATTTAGAAGCTTGGATTTGGAAGTAAAGTATAACATGGAATTTTAATGGCCATAGAGTCATACTTATGTAACTTTAGAACCATTAATGCCAATTAAATAGAATAAATTACCAAACCACCCAACCCACAGTGTACACAGTTCCCGTTCTGTCAATCCATACTTACATGCAAATATACTTCTATATAAAACCTCAATCATCCACACATTCTTATCTTAGGCACTGATCCAAACATATTATATGAGTGCAAATTCATATAATCGTATTGCCATTCCCCATAAGGTTCATCAAGCTGAAAAGAGAGCATAATTAACATCAATTACCCTTAAAATCGGATGCTTGATAGGCGCAACTCAACTACTGTCGTTTTTATGAACTTTTTTTCTTTTTAAAGCATCAAGCTTGTAAAGAGCACAGTCACCATCCACTAACAAATGGAAATAACAGTAATGCAACTGACAAGAATTAATGAAATCATTATGTTACTGATTATTTGATATAAAACTCTCAATCACTTTCACAAGTACAGAAAGCCACAGGTGAAAGCGGAAGTAAGCCACCTGGTCTCACATGTCCGGATAAAATTAACAGCATACATTTGAGAGTAACACTTAACTGAGCAAAAGCTAATAACCCAACAAACACACCTGATCAAAATGCAGAAACTCTCCACATGCATTAGCCTACTGGGTAAACTTGATTACCTGCATGGGCAAAAAGATACCAAAATAAGTCAAATATGCTTAATTGCTTATCCTCACATATACCATCAAATGTACTTATCCTCACATATAACAAACTTTGGACAATTAAAAACTCAAAATCCCAGCATCAGGCACCTCTTCTAATAAAATGAAATGGCAGAATCACATGTACAACGACCTGCTATGCATTGAAGAGCTTTTCTTTTTTTTTTTCTTTTTTGGTGGGTGGGGGCGTGGAGTTGTTGACATATGCATTAAAGAGTTCACGAGAGTTCTATACGCCGAAATACATAACTGAAGATTATTCATTTATTCACAAACTAAATGAACTCAATTAGATTAAGTTGATAAAAGTTCAAACTGAATGTACTCAAGCAGGTTAAATCCATTTGAAGATTCTTATCAAAATAAACCAACAATCATTTTAATAGGCGATGGTTTAATTAGGGAAAAGTACCTGTATGTAAGCCTAATAAAAGTTTGCATACACTACATAAAACCTATGATAGACACTGAAACTAATACTCCACTAGTGAAGTAGGAAATAAAAGGTGAAATTTAATAGATGAACATTTAGCCACTAACTAGAGTTATTTTTAGGTCAGCAGGATCGGATACTTGAAAACCAAATACAGACTTTCCATATTATACCGAGACAAATTCTAACGGTTCAGAAGATTGAAAAGTATATTAACAGCAAGGATTATGCATAAAAAATAAGTAGTTGGTACAACTGGCATCAAGACAATTGGAATTGCGAGGAATTGTAAGGTAGGAAGTCGTAAACTCTACAATATAAATGGCTCCATTATTCCACTACATCCAATACTTGCTAAACCTGTAACTCAACTCTTAAATCACATCCAGGCAAGAACAGTTTCCCCCATCATCTTACACCTCATTCTTTTGCAATCTTTCAATGGTCAAAGTTCTTCTAACATCTACATTACATGATAATCCCATTATTAAGTAAAAAAATTATCAAACAACCCATTTCATCACAAAAACTATTTAGCATTAACAATCATTAATTTACCAAAACCGCCTGTTGTTGTTGCAACCTTCAGCCATAATACCACACTCATTGTTTTACTGTCTTCAAATATTCTATTCAGAAATAGTTACAAGAGTTCTTAACCAAAGTAATCCAATAAAACCACCCGATTAGTTTGGTTGCTTAAATGGAATTTGATGCTAATATTTTCAGCACCTTTACACAGACGGACAATTAAGATGGATAATTGAATTCTACTGTGAAAAACTGAGAAACAGATTGATTCTACAAGGCTATTAAGCATCGGAAAACGACAATGACACTTCAATTTGATCAAGACAGCTAAGTTTTTTAACTGTTCAGGGAAGATGGTGTTATAGCAAGAAAATGATCATTGCATGCTATTGGATATGTGGTGACTCTTTATCGTTCCGAAAGAAAAAAAAAAAGATATGTGGTGAGACAACATGATTCATAGTCCGGATGTAATATGAAGCAGAAGAAAAAGGACAGAAGAAAGTTTTAACGGGAAGACAGAAATTAAGGACCCTCACAATAGGAAAGCACACACCAATATCAAATTCTCATAATGATCCTACTAAATAAAGAGATTACATAGAGTATTTCAATGTGCAAACAACTCTCTCATGCCAAAAAAAGGAGCATCCCTAGAATCCAAACAATGTCTACGGTCTTTAGTAAAGAGTCAAATAGGGATAGAGTTAGGACTTTGGAGGAGATACATCATGTGAGTTCAATATGAAGTATTAATGTAATCATTTGGTGATCGGGTTTTGGGAGGGAACCACTGAGGAAGAAACTTTAAGTTTTTGTTTGATCTTCATTTTCATTCCTTTTCTCACCAAAACACGAGGTCTAAACATAGAATTCAACAATTTCAACATTGGTTGCAGTCAGACAGAAAATTAGTTAGCAGCTAGCATGGAAGATGAATAACGTTTGATAAATAAATTTATCTGGCAATCTTTATTGGTTATTATAGCTACAAGACCTATAGCATTGTATTTAGAGCCTCACACATAATTTGAGAGAATTGAGGGTTGAAACCTCAACATCAACAGGATAACAAATATGCTACTCTCATACAAAGTCTGTCCATTCTCAAATTACTGCGGCAAGCAAGAAAAATATTAAATCCCATCCCTATCGGTCAAACACGCAGTAAAAGCAATCAAACAAATGACACTAGCTACACACATGATGTCATGATGAAATGATATAACATAAGCCTCGACACTTAAATCATCCAATACATTATCAACACAAAAATACATTAAAAATCAACAAAAAAAAAAATAATACAATCAAATTAAGAGTCAAGAAAGGACCTCAAATTATTGCGACCCATGACTCCGCCAATGATCCACCAGTCACTCGGCAGGTGTCTCCACCTTAGGACCTACAAAAAAAATTCCAGAATCAAACAAATCAATTCATCAAACACATTAGGGACGAAAAGAGAACGCATATTAGAAATGGAATTCAGAGCAACCGTGAAAGACGTGGGGACGGTGGTCCTTCCCCCATCCGACACCGCGTGTGGACTCGAGGTACTGGTGGACAAGGTGTCGGCATTTCTGGAGGTGGTTGACCCCCTCCACGCGGTAGCACCACTTGACCTTCTCCCTCAAAATCTTGGCCTTCTCGATGTCGATCCACTTCTCCCTCACCAGATGCTCCCTCATCTCGAGCATGGCCACCGGGTCCTTGTACGGATTCTCCGGATCGAAATCGTCCGGAGGCCCGTCGTGAACCAGATGCACTCCCTTCTTCCGACCCATTTTTCTGGAACTAGGTTTGATCGAAAACAATGGAGGAATGAATAAGTTGTTGTAGGACTTGAGGACGAGTGAGAGAGTATTGAAAGAAATACGAGTAGCGTTTTATGGGCTTTTCTTTAGAAATGGATCCTGTAATAAATGGATCATAGCAATGTGGATTTGAAAAAGCCCATACGGATTGGTTTAGGCCTGCAAATTAATAGGCAATAAATATTTGAGTGCAGGCCCATATTCACCAGTTAGATTGTAGGGATAATGAACAATGGCCCTATATTCTGCGGAAAAAAATACATTTTCACTCTCTTTCCTTTTCTAATATTTTTACGCTTTCACATTTTTTTTTAAGAATTTGTTACGCTCGTGTATTGTTCTGCGGACTTTTTTGATGTTATTTTAAGATTGTTTTGAACATGTTTAAAACATGTTTCAGCTAATAAAACATCAATTAAATACAACTTTTATCACTATTAAATGATAAATCTTATACCGGAAATATAGAAACAACCAAAAATATACACATAAACAACATACATTAAAATAAAATATATCTAAATGATATCGAAGCAACACAAATTAATTTTTTATCTAATGCATTAAAAACATCGAAAACAACATGATAACAACCAAGAAACAATAAACACATCATAAAAATAACATAAAACCAACTCATAAACAACACGGGAACAAAAAAAGATAGGTGTGAAATGGTCTTATGGCACTTTCAATTGATGAAGAACGGATGAATGAAGCTCTTTGTCTCGTCTCCCCCCACCCAATCAATGGATCTGACTCGCATTTGATTGAACCATGACAGAGCTCACTTAGTTTAGTGTGGTTATGAAGACCTTACAATATGAGGCATTTGTCATATCGTAGAGGTCATACTTCTCATTTGCATATAATTTATCATGGGGTCTCATGTTCCATCATAGTCCAGGAAGTTACAGGTTTTCACTCCCGCATGAAGTGGTTCAACCAGAGTGGTAGGGCTCATGGGACTCCTTCTCATTAGTCAGTGGCCATGGAGTGAGTTTGACTAACGTAGAGGGCTCTTGACTCCACAATTGGGGCATATATGTGTGTTTTGGAGTCCCTCACTACAACATAAATGACATTAGGTAACACAAATTTTGTAGTACTTTTTACATAAGGTACATATGTAACACATGTTTGTAACACTTTTTACATTACAATATTTATGTAACACTTTTGTAGCACTTTATCAATATGCAACGCTTATATGTAACACTTTTATATAAGTAACACTTTTTAAGTATCACTTTTTTTTGTTATTTCTTTTGTAACGCAAATAGGTAACACTTTTATCAATATGTAACGCTTATATGTAACACTTTTATATAAGTAACACTTTTTTCGTATCATTTTTTTTTGTTATTTCTTTTGTAATGGAAATAGGTATCACTTTATTTGAGAAGCACTCTTGGCAACACTATATTTTATTGATTGTAACACTTTTTAGGCTATATTTTAGTAATACAAAATTATATAACTATCATTAAATCATGTCAAAGATTTATTTAATTAATTGATGTCCCCAAACCTAAAAATTGTAGACATCATGTACTCTGTTTTTTTAACTGAATTTTTGTTTTCGTTTTACAAAGTATTTTAGTTTTGCTTTTATTTTTTATTTTTTAGGAGGTAATTAATTCCGTCGTAATACCAACGGAAAATGCGCATGTATATATTTTATTATTATTATTTATTTATTTTTTAATTTTTACTAACAGAGACCAATTTCATCGTTAACCTTCTTTTTTATTTTTTTACTTTTTAAAAAAATTACCAATAAAAATTGATATTGTTGGTAATTACTTAGGAATTTTTTGCATCGGTAAATTATTTTTTCGTTATTTATTTTATTATTTAATTTTTTTACTGTTAGAACTTTTTTATCTATAGGTAATTTAATTTTATATTTTTATATATTTTTTATTTCTACCGATTGAATATTTATCAGTCGATAAATTTATTTAATATATTTTTGATATTTTTAATTTGTTGTGTCCTTTAATATATAATATAATATGATTTTCAAACTATATACTATATAATATAAAATTTGATATATACATCGTATCAAATAATTAATACATATATTATATAATATAATCTTTATTATATAAAATATATTATATATACATATAATATAATTTATATATATATATATATATATGTGTGTGTGTGTGTGTGTGTGTGTATGTGTATATATAAAATAAAGCAAAAGTTGTAATAAGAATCAAATTAGCTTAGTGGCAAATTGTCATTTCCATACATAATAGGTCATGGGCTCAAATCTACTTGGTGGAAAAAAACAGTATTTACGAAGTGTTTACAAAAAAAAAGTGTTACATAAGATTCATATCTAACACTGTAGAAGTTTTTTTTAAAGTGTTACAAATATAAAAAAGTGTTACAAAAAGTGTTACATAAGATTCATATGTAACACTTTAGAAATATTTCTCCAAAGTGTTACCAATAGAAAACTTAATATAACACTTAGAAAAAGTGTTACTAAAAGCTAATAAAAGTGATACATTAGACTATAGGTAGCACGGGCAAGTGCAGCACCATAAAAATGATACCTATTATCTATAGTAACATTTTATGGCCATTAGGTAACATATTTTGAGTGTTACCTAATATCATTTATGTTGTAGTGCCTTTACCTAGTTCTTGTACTATTTCCTCCTCCCAAAACATCTTGTTCTCTCGGGTTATCCCCTAGTTCAGGGTTCTTATTTTCACATCCTTATCCATTAAGGTCAGCATTGTTGGCTGCTAGTGGAGCTTACGGAGGTATCCCGGCTACGGTAGCGTGCTACCTCAATGTGTTCCCAGCAACTTATTCCAGTAAGGCCTGTAGAGCCTCCTTGGTTGTGCACACTTCTTCTCTTGTGGTGCTTCTGAAGAAAGAAACATATTATGTTCTAGTCTTTTGGGAGGTTTCTTCTCCGGTCCTGTGTTGTTAGCTCTGGAGTTGGCGCTCCAAGAATTAGCTCCCCTTGCTTGGGACCTTGTTTGTATTCTCAGTGTCTTTGCCATATTCCCATTGCATAAACAACGCCAAAATGATTTTGTTAAAGGATAGATAGCTCACTCCGAGTCAAAGTACTCCAAGCTAAGGTATATGTCCAAAGTCTAATCCATGTATAGGGTACCAACTTGCAACATACAAATAAGGTTAGAAGGGTCTCGGGGGTTATCCCAGGAAAGACCATGTGATGCTTAAGTCAACAATATGTATGAGACAAATCCATAGGGTACATGAATAAATAGTTAAATTGTACTTATTAGTGATGGACTATTTATACTTGGGACTAGAGCTGGCAATGGGTTGGGCCGGGCTGGTCCGATCCAAGCCAAACGGGCTATTCCAGGAAATTGGGCCAGTTGGGCCGGACGAATTTCTGATCGGGACTCAATTTTCCTAGCTTTAGCGGCCATCCCCGAGCTACGGGCCAAATCATTAAGTTAAATATTTAAAAACAAAAAAACAAAAAAAAACTATTAGAAAGCTAAATATTGTATGTTAATTTTTATATGATATAATATTCATCCTTTTACTAATTAACCAAATCAAGTCTGCACAGATCACAATTCACAACGATATCACCACCAACTTAAAATAGAAAATACTAAATAATGATACAAAGTACATTTTAAAAAATAAAAAACCAAAAAAGTTGTTCCAAAAGCGTGTTGTCTGTTGATACCAAACCATCCGTTCAACTTTTGCTTTTTTGTTGGTTGTTACTTTACTAGTACAAGAATGGAGTTTTGACAAAAATAATACATTTAGTGCAATTTTTTTAGTTAAATATTGTCGGGCTCGGGCCAACCCGAAAAATTGGGCTTTTTTGGCCTGAGCCCTACAGACCCGGCGGAGCTTTTTAGGTCTAATTTTTTTGGGCCTTAAAAAACAAGGCCCAGTCCAACCCTATATGCGGACTGGTTGGGACAATGAGTCTCATAGACTTAATGTGATAAGTTGGGTTTAAGGGCCCAAGATAATAAAATGGGCTTATAGAGCTTGACATAATAGGTTGACCCTCGTGAGCTTTTTCTATTGGCTAATAGGTAATCGAAAACGAAATTAGATAAATAGATAAATATTAAAAGAGAAAGTACTATTTCACCCCTTCATCACTATTGTTACAGAAAGTAGTTCATAAGTTGGCTTCAAGATGGAACGTTTATATATGGGGTAACTTCAAGAATGGTCTTTTTCCAAGTTTCAGTTACAAGAATGACCTTCACTATTTTGAGAGTTCAAAAATACATTGAAGTTCCCATTATACCCTTTATAACAAATAAGGAAATAAATGATTAAATTCGTTCCAGATTTCACAGAATATGAACACTTTCAATTTCTGTCCCCTGTTTCATTCGTGGCATTGTTACACCTACTTAGATCCAATCTCCATACGGAGGTTTTAAAAAGATCATGTCAGGTTTCCAACCGATAAAGTTAACAGGTTATAGAATTAAAGATGTTCGATTCTGTGTTATCAGTTCTAAACTAAGGTTTACAGGTGAAAATGGAAATAGTCCATTACGACCATATCAAGCCCAATATGCTTCCGTAAAATTAATAAATCCCTTAAAATTCATACCTCTTTTGACCGAAACAACACCGGGTTAAGTGGTTCGCAACACCACCAGTCGGAAAATTACTGCCCCCAGATCGTTTGACAAACAGCTCCTCACTGTTCAACCTCACCCTCGGGAAGATGATCCGAAAGTTATCCGACTCCTTGGCTTTCCTCAAAGCCAAAGACAAATTTGGTTCGTTTCTACTCCAAGGCGTAAAAGTAATTCTTCAAAGGGGATTGATCAATAGTACATTATGAACATATGTTGAACAAACAACTTTTATTTTATTAAGAACTTAAAGGGAAATTTATTACATCAGTAATCTCCTTTTGGGAGGAGAAAACTTGTTTCGCCTCTCATAAAGGCTATCACACTCTTGTACATAAAATTAAAAAACTAAAATCTAAAACTGAAAACACTCTCGGAAATTCTAAACACTCAATAATATTACAGAATAAATTTTATTGTAGAAGACTAAGGGAAATGTTCGATGCCTTTAGCCTTCTCTTCTTGTTTATATAGAGGAATGGGTTGCTCTATTTCTTGGATTCTTCATCCACTTGCTTTGAAAGTTAGTGGATGCTTTCCTATCTTCACATGGCTTGGACCTACCTTGTCGGTATCGAAGGCAAGTTGATAAGGCTCCAAAGCTTTGATGACTCTTCTTTTTCCGTCTTTTAGCTAGATGGAATCTTATGACGTCATTCTTACGTCATTGACTTGATTATCAAGATCTTGATGAGTTGGATGCCAATCACTAGATCGACCCACCTTTTGTCTCTTTCTTTGAGTGGGTTGCCCTTGAGTCACATGTCTCTTTTAACTTTGTCGGGAATCTAAATTTTTGGTGGTCCCAAAACTTTGATACTTACTGTGACTTTTCTTCTCCGTCGCTAGGTCTTCTCCGATCGACCTTTGTCCGGAATCCTTTGCCAAATTCTGGTTCCTTCTGGTTTTGACATTCAGACAGACAAAGTTCCCAATGGCCTATGTGAGCCATATTGCAATATTTACTTAGTTTCTTTACTCCCGTGACTTGTTTTCCCACAAAGATTTCTTTTCTTTTTCGAATAGGTCTTCTGCGAATCTTGTAGTTTTTCCTGTCATAGTATTTAACAGGAATGATCCGTTCACTGAATTTTGATAGAACTTGAACGAAAACTTGACTTTGTCCATCTCAGTGAGACAGACCCACAATCCCCATGCCCTTCTTGTAGTAATATGATCTTCGGTGAAGGTCACACCAATTGTACTTTTCTTACGAACTAAATCTCCGATATTTTTGAAGGCTCTTTCGTTCTTGGCTTTAATGTAATGGAAGGCTTCATGTCCACCTTTTCCGACCAGCTCTGTTCTTTGCACTTATGAAATACGGTTCAATGTATCCCTGTTTTAGGTCATCGTTGTTAGACCGGACTTTTAAATGCTAACCCTGGTTCCACTTTGGCAATTTTGTGATCTCCGGAAAGCCTGGTGAAGTAGTATAGATCGAGGCCAAAGCCCCAAACTCGTACCACCTCTTCACTTCTTCAGTATCGGAATTTGGTAACATCCAAACCCTGGATATTTTTCGAAATATCGATCTTTATTTTTTCCGAGATATCCTCGCACAGTGTCGCTCCCAGTAAGCAAAGAAGAAAAACTTTAATCTCGTTAATATCAACCTTAGAAGTGCCCATCATAGGCCCAAGATTGATCTCTTCGTCCTTTACCCCGACGTCTTTGGGTTGATGTGATAACTCGGGATTTGACTCACAGTATCAGTTTTTCCTTGGGCCAACATTTACGCCCGGCTTAGGACTTGTGCTAAGGTACTTGAATTCTCTCTACGGGTTGGGAGCCTCATCTCTAAACGCTTCGTTTGCTTATTAGCGGCCGGAGGAGTGGCCGCAAATGTCGTTCTCAATCGAGAGTGAGACCGAACACATGCTCATATACGATCGGTTACTTTGTCCGATCATTCCTTTGTAGTTTCGACCAAATCGGCATTGATGACCAGGGTATCAAATTCTCGGAGTAGCATTTCCAAATTTGGTCTCCAAGATGTCTTGATGCGGTGAGGATGGAATCGACTTCAATTCCCTCCATCTCTTGTTAGAAAATGCTGTAAGAACATTTTCATGAGATTTTATAATGACAATATCATAATCATAATATTGACATTCATGTTGCCATCTAAGTATCTAGCTTTTTCGGTTTTGATTGATTTTGTTTTTGGAAAAGCTTTGACACTTGAATTATCATTTTTAAGATAAACTTTTTAGCCAAAGAAATAAAGGCCATTTTTTGAAAGCCTTTACATTTCTCGATCGCAAAGAATTCTTTCTCGTTGATATGCCACCGAGTTGCTTCACTTTCTCGTAAATAGACCGCCGAATATCTGCGTGGCACTTCTCCGTTTGGTGTGGCTTTTGTAAGAACCGCTGCTTTGCCCACCAATAATCACGGCATCTGTGTAAAGAACTAGTTCATCTTCATCCTGTGGAATTGCAAGTTTTGGAAGCTTTTTGCAAACTTCTTTAAGTCGCTTAATTCCTTCTTGATGTTCATTCTCCCATTTGAATCTTCTCTTTTTTTAAGCGTTGGGCTAAACACCTTCATGTAATGAGCTAGATTGTTTATAAACATCCCAAAGAAAGTTAACAACTCCAAGAAAACTCAAGTCGCTTCTTGTCTTTTCAATGTATCAATAAATCCTCAGTATCTTTTCTACAATATGACTTTGTAGGATGATTCCAGTTCGTCGATCTCAATTCCTAGGAATTGAATCTGTCTTGTTGCAATTCTTGCGCTTCTCCGAAAGCACTAATCCTTCCTTGTGACAAACATCCAAAATATTTCCAAATGTTTGAGATGCTCCTTCATGTTATTTGATGTGATCGAGAATGTCATCAATATACACGAACATGAAACGAAATAATCTTTAAAGAGATTATCCATCTTTCTTTGATATATCCGGGGTGCGTTAGCGAAACCCATAGGCATCACGTTCCAAATATAATGACATTGTGGAGTGGAGAAAGGCAGAACTTTTACTTTCTTCATCCATCTTAATCAAAATCCGGATTTGCAATCGAACTTTGAGAATATCTTGGCACCTTTGATACGATTAACCGGATGTTCTCTGCTTGGGATATAGTATCCGTCGAACTCCAAAATATTATTAATTCCCTTGTAATTAATAACAAGTCTTGGCTTTCCTCTTTATATTTCTCCATGGTTTTACTAAGAACCCTGAAGCTGTTGTATGGAGAAACTCCTGGTGAAATTAACTTAAGGTCAAGATGTTCCTTAAGTATCTTCGTATATCCTCGCGATCCTCCTGGTTCATAAGGATTGGTTTGAATCTTACGAACTCGTACTCCTTTCCATGTTTAACCTTTAAGGAAGCTTTAAGCTCGTTCTTATCCCACCAAGCCAAAGGATCTTCATTGTAATTCCTTTGGATCTTCTTCTTGATATCCTCGAGTGATATTTGTTCCTATAGGGTTACTTCACTCTGTGGACTCTCCATTAGACTCATCCATAATTCTGCAATGGCTTCTGGAGTAACTTGTTCTTCTCCTTGAATACAAGTTATTATCCCATATCTTCTGATCCTTCTGACTGGAACCAAATTGTCTATAGGATAATAAAGCTTCACCAAATTTCCTTCGATCCGCCATTTTTGGATTGCGAAGTTTGGCTTCATCACCACGTTTGCTGCGAAAATTATAGGCATTTTTCTGTAAAATGCTTCCCGCAGTCTCTGGACAATGATCTTATGATCACATAATGTTGGGAAAATAAGTCTTCTTGTCTCATTCTCCTGTGTGAATCGCTTGAATGTTTGTCGGAAATTATTTCCTATCAAAATATCTGCACATGTATCATGGTTGGTGGCGTTTTCACCTTGTACCATGGGGTACCGTCTGCGCTTCCGATCATGATTTACTTGTTTTTAATTCCCATGTTAAGGATAAGAATCCTTTTAGAGAAATCTCTTCCTGCAATAGGTTTCCTCTCCAATTTCTTTAGGAAAAACATCCGAATGCAAGATACATATTCCAAAGACTAATCAATATAGGCGACGAAATACTCGGCCAGATGCATCATATAACATTCCGATAGAAATGTATATAGAGAATGGACTAGTGGTCATCTCGATTACGTATCTTTTATCGGCGAACTCCATTCCGTATTGTAATCTTTCCCAAGTTTATGATCCTCGAGAAATTCAATTCCCAATATTAATTATTCAGGATCTTCCCCGCAACTCCTGTGATAGTAAGCTCCATTTCACCTATCTTGGGCGTCCTTGATATCGTCCCAACTATTGGTTGTTGGAGATAATATAGAACATCACAAGGAAAAATATTATCCTTTTGAGTGATGTCGAATATTACTTCCACTTCTCGCCATCCTTCGGACATTCCAATCTCTAGATTTTGAAAATATCCTAATGCGCGGCAATCAGACTTTTGGTCTCTTCTTCCCAAACTCTCGCTCACCATTCTCTGTTGGAAAGACATCCTTCAGGCTCAACTCTTGACTTCGACTTTTGTTGAAGATCGGTTGATCTTGTATTTTCATATCGATCTCCTTGATAGTCGGAGACTCCATGATTTATGGTAAAACCACCCTGGCAAAGTCCTCGAAGATTCTTGGGACTTCAATAAATTCCTTTCTCAAGAATACTTTTGAATGATGTGTATTCGAGAGAGCATAGAAATCTTGTATGTGATCGAGTAAGTCATTTCCCTTCTTTCATCAATTCGACTCTTTTAAAATCTTGATGAAGGGTTAGAACTCGTTGAAATCTTGATCTCCCGGATTGTATGCAATTCTAGGATAGACATTAAATGCCATTTCCCAAAGATACAAATTTCAGAATCGCTCAAGGCATGAATCCTCGAGATTTGAGATTCGCTTATCAAAGATGAGCAGTTGAGTGGCGAATCTATTCCTTCTTTGAATGTTGCTTTAATAATAACCCTTATGGCTCCGATATGGATCCATGAGAGTGTGTTAGCAACTTCTTCTCGATTGTCTTTTGATCTCCTGGACTTCTCGGTAAGGGACCAATCGCATCTCGATCGAGTTCCCTGAAACTCCATCGAATGGCAAATTCTCCGGTTGTTACTCTATGGATAATTTGGTGTTTTCTTCTACGAAAACCCAATCTTATCCAATGCTTTTTCCATTGCTCCAATTGTAAACCCATCATAGATCCGAAGCTTTGGATCTTCCTTCATGATTCTCATAAGAGTTTTATGAGAAAATCAGAGTGTGAGAGAGGAATCGACATATCCTCCCTCGACCGTCTGTTGAAGAATTTCTTCTTCACTCCGATTCTCGAAATGAGTCACTTCCATCGTTAGAATATATTTCTTCTTCATAGATGCTTTCATCCGAGGTATGTCCTCAAATTGATACACTGTATAAGATCTTGATAGTAGACAACTTCCTCAATTTACGGTGTAGCTTCGAACCGACTCCTCGTTTCTGTTTCATGCGGATAATCGGTTGAGATATGTCCTCTTGCTCGCATGTCCAATTCTGATCTTTGAAACTTTCATTTGCTTTGCTGGTGTGAGCACGCTGAAAGTTCTTCTCCTGGATTTTTGCTTTGTACTTGCTTGATTAGAACTCCGATGATGAGGCTCTACTCCTCGCCAGGCCGTCTTTGCTTTGCCGATTTATAACCGGGCTTTTTGTTTTGCCAGAACCTTCTAGGTCTCCATGAAGACACACCTTTTTTTTCTTTTGCTTCCTCGGCGGTATAGATGGCTTCGCTCCTTTTTCTTTTTGTGCCGCCTTGGTTGACCTCCCACAATTATTGGGATGTCGTTATCCACGCAACATAGAGGAACCGCTTTGTTAATTCCTCTTAATCTCTTGTAATTCTGTCAGAGTCTTGGTAACACCATTCGAGATAACTTGGCCTTTAGGAAAGACATTTTTAAGCCACGCTTTCTCTTCCGCTCCATCCTTATATTCCCCGATAAGCATTTCTCTCCGGGACTCGGAATCTTGGCAAAGAATAAATTGCAAATTCCTTTTCTTCAAGTTTGGATTTCCACCAGGTATTCGGTGAACAACTTGATATATTCGTCAATATGATAAATATCATATAACTTCCGAAGCTATATAAGGGCTTGTTTTTATTTCTTTCTTTTTCATCCTCTAATCCTCGAAATAACCTTTGTCTTGATGAACTGTATTTTGAATAGTTTGCCATACCATCGACAATTCCTTTAAGTGATTCTCCGATGTGACCGAACCTTTTGTACTAAGCATCGGTCATATCCCGAGAAATGTTCACCGATCCTTCAAGACTCATTTCAAGGAGTAAAATGAATAAATCCTTTGTAAGGCATCGGGTTCTGCTGAAATTCTCATACCTCAAGCTCATTCATCAATGAGAACTTCTCTATTTTTAAAATCGGGATGTCCAGTTTAACATCAACCCATATGGATGTATTGGGTCGGTGAGATCTTCCATAAGGCGTCGATAAACATTCGGCCTTCCAAAGTGGTTGTCTAGTTCCCGAAGAGGTTTCGACCTCCTGTCCCTCGAAAGTGGATCACTCCCAATCGTGAAATCCCCGGCGTGTGGCATCCTCTCTCGTCCCGAGCTCCATGATTCGAACCCGTGCTTTCTTCGACGTTAGGATTAATCGGTGGCGGTGGTAGTGGAATTGCTCTACCTTGTGGGTCATAGGTAACCAAAGTTGATCCATCACCGCATTCATCTTTAAATCTACAATACCCAATCCCGAAGGATTATGCCAGTCGTGTAGATCTTTAAGATTCATCTTTTCCATATCCATCATTTTTAATTTTTGATGGATTTTCCTTTGATTAGAGCAATGAGCTTCTCCTCATCCAATCATCTTTCGTATAACTTCGGTTGGTTTCCCTTTTTGGTGTAAATAGGGTCTTTTCAAATCTATACGTTTCTTTCCTCCGGAAGAACTCGGCCTATCTTCTAGGTTCTTGACTCATTTCTGAATATCATGAAGGAGTTCAAGAGTTTCCTTCGATATTTCACCATCGTCTCCATCCGTTCGGATCCGATGAACTTGTACTCGTAAATGAATATGGCGGTTGCCATAATTCTCGCACCGTCTTCTCGGACTTCTCTAAGATCTTCGGAGAACTTAGCTTTGTCTGGAAGTATCTCGTTCCACTCGGTACTCCATCGGAATCATTGTTCTAATGGGAATTTTCATGAACCGTTTTTGAAGGTTTATCAAGTGAACATATAAGTGTCAGTTAAGCATCAAGAATCGCTTATAATATTATGCTCGCATTTTGCATTGCGCTTAAGGTTTTAAATCGGCTCCTCGCTGTTCTTTTTCTTCATGTTGGTATTCCCGATATGAAACCTCGGTCAGTGTTTTTGTGCATACATCGTCAATATTTGACGATATGTCCTAAAGGTACATCTCGGACATCGGTCCCGGATCCATAATCTCGGAGTAATTTCTCCTCACCAATTGTTAATTACATAAATATAATAAATTTAACTAAAAGTTCTTAATAAACCTGCAGCCTCGATACCATTTTTGCGGCCCTAAAACCTTTAAAAACCATTAGTTTACTTTCAACCTCAGTATAAGGGGTATTTTGGGGTTTTATCAAATAAAAGGCTATTTTGAAACTTTTGAGTAAGTGAGGCTATTTTTGAACATAAGCCATTCAAAAAGGCTCTTCTTAATCTTTTCCCTTTATATATTCTATCTAAATTTAACTAGTCCACACTCGACCTAATTCACTATGGATCCAAATTTGACCATGTTTTTTTATCACATTTTAATCCCAATGGAAAAGAGTCTATAGATGGCAAAATGCCCCGAATCGATCAGAAAACCCTCACCCATCCCAAACTCGTTGGAGAATCTCCGTCCCAGTTACATCAATAGATTTAGGTCATTCGTCCTATCCCCGCTTTATATATTTATATATTAAGTGTATTTTATATTGTGTATATATATGTATATGACAATATTATTTTTTAAAATGATTATCATCTTGTATTCATTTTTTTAGTATATTTGATGATAATTTCTAAAAGTGTTAACAATTATAACACATATATCTCGCAAAACATGTATATATTTTTGTCAAAATATATAAATTGATAATTAAAAATAGTATTTAAATTATAAAAATTAAAAAGCACAAATTGGGATCCCTGCCCCCCGCCCCTGCTCCGCCCCCAACTCACTCTGCCTGGATCATGTCCCAATCCTTCATGGGATGGGGACGGGAATGCTAAAATTTGGCCCTGTCCCACCCCACGCCATTGCCACTCCTACGATACTAGAAAGAAACTTCGTTGTAATTTGGTAATTTATGGTCCCTTCAATATTTTTGTAAAAATAATTAACTTAAACTATTATATAAATTAATGCTTCACATGATTTCGATGCAATCGATTAACAATAGCAACTAATTTACAATATCTCTGATATGCAAAGATAATCAAGGAGACTTTCTTTCTTTTATTTTCTTTTTTTTTTTTTTGGTTAATGTCGCATGCGTTAGCAGTGGTCGCAATTTCTTACACGACTCGAAACACAACATGATTGATATATCTTTGGTAAATTTAGAAAGAAAAAGAGTGTATTTATATAATAATAAAGTAGAAGTTGATGATTTAATTAACTATTATAGTAAGAAGATAAGTGTGATTAACTTTAATAAATAAATAAAAAAAGGAAAAGGAATCAAAAATGTGAAAAAGAGAGGAAGATTCAAAATATGGTTTGGGGCTTTTGGGCCACCAGGCTTGGCCAATAAACATATAATTCAATGAATTTATTTTTCAATAAAATTTGTGGCTTATAAGTTAAATAGATTTCTATTGGTTACTCATTTGTGGTTGCTATATTGTTAATTAAACTAGTGGGATATATATGCCAAAAGTGCATAACACCAAATAAATGTGATCCAAAGATATAAAACAAAAGTTGAGAAATTTGGATCACTAAACTAGATTTCTTTTTCTCTGAATGGCAACCACAATTTTCTTAGCAGCAACATACATGCAATGATACAAATCAGTCACATTACAAAATAGGTTTAATCAATACATTCGTATGAGACAAATATGTATTTCTTTTCACAGGTACATACAATAATTTCTAGTACTATTATTAGTATTATTGATAAAGGAGCAGTTTTCCCTTATTTGTTTTTGAAAGTTGAATAAAAATAAGCATGTATACTCATTGGTATTATTTTTCTTCATTATAAAACAATTTAAACAATAAATGAGCTTGTATATATTTGAAGAAAACTATAATTAAAATAGGGGTAGGTATTATTATATCATTTATGCATAATCTATAATTAATAAATACTAATATCTATTCAATAAAAAGTCCACTTGAACTAGAAGGACAATATAAAAAAACATTCAAATTAACAAGAAACTTACATAAAAATTAATCTGCTATACTTATCAGTTCAGAACAATTTTCAGTATATATAAAAATTGTCTTCTTGGAATGGAAAGCTAGGGTTGCGATTGGATATAAGATTATTTTTATTTTTTTTCCGTTAGAGAAATTTTTTCAACCCAACATGTTAGGGCGCGGTTGGACGTGAGGAGATTCTATTTTCATTCCGCTGGATAATGTTTTTGACTAAACATGCATGGGCGAAGCCACATGAGGCCCAGTGCGGTCGACGGACCCTGGATTTCGAAATTGCCCTATTAAATTTGGGTTGGACTGCACTGGAACTCGGAATGGTCCTGTTAAATTTGGGTTGGACCATACTGAAAATTCAGCCTATAGAAAAAAATTAAGATAAAATTTAAAAGGCCAAAAAAATTAAGCATCACCTGACCCAATTATGCATTGAATGCTCCAAACTTGACAATATACAACTTTTTGGAAACACTTTTCAAATAAACTTTTGGATCTAAAAGTTCATTTTTCATAGAGATAATTACAAAAAGTACCATGAGGTTTCATTCAAGATAAGCCAAAATTGGAGAGTATGAAAATCGACAAAGAATTGTTAAACGTATGACCTTCAAATTTCTTTTTTTTTTTTTATTGAAATACTTTTTATGTTCTGTTTTTTAAAATTTCGGCTCGATAATTGCCCAGTCGAAACGAATTTATTTTTTGACCGCACTGACCAAAAATCCTGGCTACGCCCATGCAAACATGCGATTATTTATGAATATTTTCAGAAAATGTATCGTTCTCTCACTTTCACTTTTTCTCATTTTTTCTCTTTTCAATAACATCTACACAAACTTTCACTTTTTCTCATTTTTTCTCTTATCAATAACATCTACACATTTTTTGCACAAAAAACTAATCATTATTACACATTCTCCCACAAAATCCACTATTCACTCACTCACAGATTTCTAACTACCAATTATATCCAATTATTGTTTTACTATTTTTAAATCAAATCAACTTTCATCATTACTTTTTCATTTCACATCCAATCACACTCTCAAAATTTATCTTTTCCCTTCCAATTTTTTTTCACCATTATTCTCTAGCAAAATGAAAGCATATCCAATCGTGCCCTTATTGTTTATGAAAATTTTCAGAAAATACACTATTTCACTCATTTTTATTTTTGCTCTTACTAATTACACATTTTTTCACAAATAACTAATCATTATTACACATCCTACCACAAATTCAACTATTCACCTACTTACATATTTCTACTACCAATCATTATTTTAGTATTTATATATCAAATCAATTTTCATCATTACTTTTTCATCTCATATCCAATCATACTCTTAAAATTTATTTATTTATTTTTCTAAATTTGTTTTACCACTATTCTCTAGCAATTTTTTAAAAATGAAAGCATATCTAATCACACGTTGTCTCATCATTTTCTGCCATCGTTTTTATATTTTCCAATTGAAGCAATTTAATTAATATGTTTAACTAAACACTTTTTACTTGAAATTGACCAAAGGGTGAAATACTCAGGCCACAATTGGATATGAAATAAAACTCATTTTCGTTTCGTTAGAATTTTTTTTTTAACCAATACAATTGTTTATCAAAATTTTCAGAAAATATACTATTTTTTCATTTTCATTTTTTCTCATTTTTTCTTTTACCAACTGCATCTACACATTTTTTCACAAAAAAAAACTAATCATTATTACACATTCTCCCACAAATTTCACTATTCACTAACTCACGCATTTCTAACTATCAATCATATCCAATAATTATTTTACTATTTATAAATCAAATCAACTACATCATTACTTTTCATCTCACAACCAATCACATTCTTAAAATTCATCTTTTTGTCTTCCAAATTTTTTTTACCACTATTCTCTTTCAAAGGGAAAATTTTCAAAATAAAAGTGGTTGCTCCCAAAAACTATCTCTCGTTGCCGATCACCTTCCAAGACGAAGTCCTCCGCAAAACCTGCACAAGGGGGGCCGGAGGGGGGCTCCGGCGTACCTCTCCGATGCTTAAGTCAGTGTCTTGGAAAGAAAGTAAAGGCTAGAGAGAGAAAAAACAATGTAACAGTAAAATATGAGAGATTGGGTTAGAATGAACCTGGGCTTGGGCCTTTTATACATTAGCTCGGATTAGGGTTTCCGTAAAATCCCAGGGACTCAGTTCTGATTCGGTGTCGAGTCATCATTAGATTAGGATCGGATCTCTTAAAAACCCTAATTTTACGCCCGCAAGACCATAGCTCCGACTGTTTGAGAACACGTCGGCCCGTTGTATTGGTGCGAAACCCTTAAATCTCCAAGGCATCCTCGATTGCCTCATACATCTCTCGGGCCGTGACCTCTTCCTCTCGAAGCCATGTTAGACTTCAAAATCATTCAACAACGGTCGGCTTAACACGGTGACTTTACACAGTCGATCTTATAAACATCGACAACCACTTGTACTCGGACCTTGACAGCCGGTAGGCCCAATATGATAAGCCCTAGACCAATCTCATCTTTTGCAAGCCTCCACGAGATCGGCCCACTATTTAATGCTTATTTCAACCCAATGGGCCTCATCAAATCGGCCAATGTCGGTCGCCTCATTAGGTCGGCCCAATCTTAATCTTAATGATCAACCCAAGACTATGGGCCTCATCAAATCGGCCCAATGTCAGGCCTCATCAGGTCGGCCCAATGTCTTAGGCCTGTCAGGTCGGCACAGACCGTATTTTGCCCTTATCAGAAAGCATATCCAATCGCGCCACTTCCTTAAGGAAAAATGGTAAATTCGTCCTATAAGTTTCCCTAAACTGAGATTCGATCCACTAATTGACAAAAACGTTTTAATTCTGATATTTTATCTCATTTTCACTAGAGCTTCTAATTTAGCCAGAAATAGCTAGGTGGATGAAATTACTGTCGTGGATAAAAAAATTGGGGTTTTTCAATATGGAGGTAAAGTTGTTACATATTTGCTGAGGTGTATACTAATTTTTTGCTATCACTTATTAAGATGGATGAGTTAAGGATATATCCTAGTTTCGGACTTTGATAGGATAGATTGTAATTTTACGCTAGTCTTTCTCATGTTAGCCTTTTTTGTTTTTGATTTTTTAATTGATTTACATGATGGAGATCCCGCTTCAATTCGTTACCCTCAGGGGTGTCATTTTTTTAAAAAAAAAAACCTATTAAGCAATTAGTAAAAATATTCGAGCTTAATTGATTTCGGCAAATTAAAACTGCACTACTCTGAGTGAAGCATTACCGCGATCATAAAATTCCACCATGACAATCATAACTTAACTAACAAATAAACCAATAGAAAAATAATATTTTTTTCGTAGCAGCTATTTTCTGAGCAAGACCCCTATACATTTCTACATTAGACAAATTTTCACCTAAACAACATAAAAACGAAGTTATCAAGTTGATTTCCATGTTCATATAACACAATTGCAGCGAATTTAAATGGATAAAAGTAATTTCTCATTATCAAATGCAGAACCGACATCTATGTTGGAAAAATCGGTTTTGTTAAGCCGAAATTCTAAGTGTGGGAACTCGTTAATTTTGGAAACGAGTGGTGCAATTATTTTCACAAAATCATTTATGGGTGAGTGAGAAATCAATGCACAAATGATACACTTGGAAAGATATATTTGTGGGAAATGTATCCAACATATGTGGAATGTTGGAAGATTGGTCAAATCCGGTGTTTGGTAAGTTGCTTGATTTTATCCGTTAAATAAACAATTTTGACTCAAATCACTAATTTACGGTAACATGATTGACTTCTTCAAATCATTCCTAAACCAATTGAGGCCACAATTGGAAGGTTTGACTTAGCAAAAATCAATCTAAAATAGAAAATATTTGATTGAGGATTGATGGACATAATTGAGTCCAAAATCATTGGGGCTTTCCTTTGGAGGAACCATTGTGTTTTCCCTATATATTGAAGCCCTCCCATTTAGGGGTTTTTAGTGCATCATTCATCACAATCACAGAAAAATTCGTGCATACACTTTCATAATCTGTCACTCAAAAATCTGCATTACACAAGAAGTGTTACGTAGAAGTGTTGACATCACCTCAGGCCTCACTTATCTCAGTTCATCGGGTAGAAGGATTTGTGGTGCTCCTATCCTTTACCAAAGTCATTTGTATCTTGGGAGACTCGTTGCACGAATCGTGAGCATCGTGACGGGGCAACAAGAGTCTTAAAGAAAGAGTTATTTCATATACTTCGACTTACTTTCGCTTTATTTTTCGCTTTGTTTGTAATAGATGATTGTTAGTTCAAATTATCCCCGCCGTATCTCTTTGATTTTGGTTGTAATCCCAAGAGTCTATAGGGATGAAATTACTAAATATACCCCTGATTTTTTAAAGGTTTCAAGGGGTGCCCCGTGCCCCTGGAGCCCGCCTATTGCAATGCTCCGTAAGAATGCAACTCTAAGAAAACCACCATCACCATTGACCATCCGTGACAAGATTACCCATTTGCTCTATTATACAATTAGTTACAAAATATCCTTCAATAAGAGATAAAGGATGTCATGCCTTTGCTTCTTTTTAGTTGGGTTAGGTGGATATGCAGCCTTTTATCCTAAAAGATTCTATTTTACTATAATCGAAGATAAGAATTTAAAATTGGAAAAATATTGGATATTTTGTTTTTATGCTCTATTCAATTTTTTGTTGTCCAACAAATTAAATAGGGGTGGCAATTCCTGTCGACTTTTATTTCGTGGTTTGCGGATCACCGGATCAGGTTGAGACACAAGATTCATGTCGTAATTTTATACCGTGTTAGAAATTTTCACCCCTAAAAATAAAGGCTTTATCTAGCGAATACCACTTATAAATTCTCATACTTTAGTAGGTAAACGCAAGTTTCTTCAACGTCTAATTTTGAGCCAAAATGACAATAAGAGATAACTATAATAAGTTCCTGAAATTGACATCACACACAAGAATTTCATTTATGCTTCTACGTTTCATGCAAAACCCAGGGTTTCCTTACGCGAAGGGGATTCAATCCTCAAGATAACCCTGCAATTTTACAGCCGATGAGTACAACGACCACCGTTCAGACGCATCCTTCCGATGGCTTTCAGACTTGTCAGATGGACGGAACGATGCGTGCGACTTCACAGTTGGGGTTTTGGAAGGAGTGAAAGCGAAAACCCTAACCCTAAGGCCAATATCCACGCTTGTTGCATCTAGTTGAGAGACGTACGAGATACACGCAACACAACACACAAGTAGCAGCCAACCATCCAAGGTTCTCGAAGTTCTACGGGCTCATATTCCCCATGTTGTGGAAGGGTACAACATACCTAGGGGAAAATTGAAGAACCACCGCAATTTGGATGTTCATGAGGATGGGTTGCCGACTGCAAATTTGTTGTATTCCGGGGAGCATCTTCGACCAATCAAAAAGGGCCAGTACTTCTCGGTGACGATGGATGAGGAAATTTACCAACAACGGTCGTCGAGTTCTGAAATTCGCTTATCGGGCGTATTATTCTACCAAAAGGAACAAAACCATACATCTTTCCAGACCTCAAATTGAAACTGTCTTCGGTTTGGAAACTTACTGATCCTTGGAGGTTGATTACACTAGGAAGGGGATATTTTAACATTCAGTTCGATAATTTGGAAGAAAGGAACAAAGGTTTCTCGAAGGGTTTGTGGCTTTTGCAACCCGAGACAATCCGCCTGATGAACTGGATTCCAGATTTCATTCCATACAAGATAAACACGTTAGTGGCTCAGGTGTGGGTTTGAATTTACGAATTAAGCTATGAATATTGGCACAAATCTCTTATTAATAACATAGTTAATTCCATCGGAACACCTATTCAGATAGATACTCGTTCGCTGACCGGTGAAGTGAGTCATTTTGTTCGGGTTTTGGTGGAGATGGATTTGAACAATCCACTACAAGAGCATATTATGGTGGAACGAGTGGGACATTGCTCCTTCATTTCTATTAGCTATGAAAATCTGCCGGACTTTTGTGTTCACTGTCGGATTGTCGGACACAATATTAACCAATGTCAACAAGTGAAGACACATGAAGAAACTGTGCATATGGACACGGGTAAACATGAAGCTAGTACGGTTGACGGGCGTTCAAATGTCCGTGACCAAATTAACATGCCCAAAGGGAAGACTGTGGAAACGGACTGGGTGCAAGCAAAACGCTGGACAGGGAGAAACATGGAGAGGGGTTCGACTTCAACAGGCATACCAACCAATAACACATTTGATATCTTACAAGATGATACCAATATAACACCAGACTCAGAACAGACTAATATCAATGCGTCACCAACGGATGGTGCTAATATAATTGTTGAGAGGGATAGGGCGCAGGCTAATACAGACAGGCGTATAGTCGCATAAGCAGGTTGCTCTACAACGAGCCATGGACGATATTTCAAAAAGCCTCCCTATTAATGATTATGTTATCAGTACGAACAATACATCTGAAGGTTCCCGACAACTTTGGTCAGATATGGCGGATGAAGAAGAAGAACAAGACAAATTGGAAGACTTAAAGGCCAAGATAAACGACTCATCAACTACTCCGATTGTCTTTCACTCATGTGATTCCTCAGAAACTATGAAAGCTATGGCAATGGCGGCTCGTGAATCCTGGGCCGACATTCAACATGATACATCAGACCATGTAGAGGATACCTAAGCACATGCTAACAAAACTAATGATAATATCCTTCGAAAATCCTCTAGAAATAGACGCCCTTCATTTAAATTGTGTTTTAGGTTTTTTTTGTTGTTTCTTTTTCTGAAATCTAACATTGTTTTCACTTTGCTACCTGATCGGCTTGTGATCAGGACTTTTCCTTTCTTTTTATATATTTCCATTTACTTAAAAAAAACTATATAAAGTTCCCTGAGTTTGGGTTGATTACAAAATGTTGGAATTTGGTTGGTAAGAAATGGGTATTGACCCATTTTTGACCAAATATTTAAGTGGTTTCTATTGGTAGAAAATGAAATTAAATTATATGATAAAATTCTACTAAGTAAGTAGATGATATTGGCATTTTGAATTTCTCAAAACTAATTTTGGGTGAATGAAATCTACAAGTTAAATTACTTAAAACTAAAATTGATATGAAAATTGGAAAATGTGGGGAGGAGTAAAGCTCCATCCCACATAGGAAAAAAGCCAAATATTGCTTTATTTATATAACCCAAGTTGGACTAATAGGTTTGGGTCCTTAAGGCACCAAAGTTTTTAAAGGGTGAGGACTACGCTTATGAGTTTGGTTAAAACACACGCTTGCGCCGTCCCCCCATTGGTCGGCTTGGGCTTACTTCAAAGCCCTTATAGTTTTGGACAAAATTTACTTAAACCTTTAAAATTATTTTTTCCAATTGGGCTATGTCTTGCAGCGCTGTGCTGGCAGTGCGATCACGCACTGGCGCGCACCCACCGCGGATAGAAACTTTATTCCCGCAGCAAAGAAGAGTCTTGTGATCACGCGTTTTCAAACTCTAGCACCTTTTCGAGCAGCCGAGTGTATTTTTTGGCTGTAGACATATCTTTTCGAACCAAAAGACATATCCTTTTCATGAGGCACCTTAAGACCTATAAATAAGAACCCCTGCAGGATGAAAAAAACACACGAAAATTATCCAATAATAATCGAATCACTCTGCATTCTCGCATATTGATTATTACCCTTCCTCAAAAACTTGAAATTCTTAAACACTTTTTGTTCGCTTTTGGTTTGACTTTTGCAAGTGTTCTTTAAGTCGAACCCGTAAAAAAGTCGTTGTATCTTGACTTATTGCCGACTGTCATAAGACTTTGTAAACGGAGCATTTTCGTCTTGCGGAGATAATATTAAATACTAGCCTCGACTTTAAACTCATCTCGATACACTTAACCATTTTCTTTTAAACAAGATTACCCAAATAACACAAAACAATTTATAATATTTCAAAATTACAAAAAAATCCTCAAATTTGATTATGACTTAAATTTAAGAGGGCAACTGTAGTATTTTGTTTAAATATTAATCTTCCCTAACTTAGTTTTTTTTTAATCATCCCTAACACTGAATTGACATCTTTACATGCGAAGTAACAAAATTAACATTGAGAACCTCCAAGGGTTGGCCTATCGGCCTTGAGGTTGCAATTGCATTTTAGGATTCTGGGTTCAAACTTTGACTATCGCGGAGTGAGGGGTGGGGTTTGCTCCTCCTCTCCATCCGTCCCGGTTTGAAGAAAGTGTGAGGTCTGTGCCCCCGACAGGCTGATATGAGAATACTCTGGGTCGTCACCAAAAAAAATAAAATTAACATTGAGGACTATGACTAATATAATGTTCACAATTTTGAAGAGGGCCTTAATGTAATTTCACAAACTCAAAGAAAATATCTCAAATCAAAACAGTCACATTATTTCCAATTGAAAGGCTGTGGATTGTCATGACTCATAACCTCAAAAACCACTGACCCATACCAGATAAGGTTAGTGACACGTGGCACACCGGTAGGGGTGCCCAGCGATAAGGCAACCAATCATCTATATGTGGTTAGAAAACGGAAATGTCACAGCATCAGAGATCCAACGGCCCAAGCCCACCAAAATTGGAGAAGATTAAATCCAGGCCCTAGGATAAAAATCCGCAAAAACCAATTAGAAAGAAGGGAGTAGATGGCATTATAAAAGATAGGGTTACCGCACAAGGCTTTCTTCACAGTAGAGCTCATTGAGTGTGTGAATTAATTAATTTACTTGGGAGAAAAATAAGAAAAGGAATGGCTTCCTCAATGATCTCCACCGCCACCGCCACCGCCGTGAGCCGCACCACCCCGGCTCAAGCCAGCATAGTGGCTCCGTTCACCGGACTCAAGTCAGCCGCCACTTTCCCCGCCACCCGCAAGAGTGCTGACATCACCACCCTTGCTAGCAACGGTGGAAGAGTCTCTTGCATGAAGGTATACAAACTAGTCAATTTTCATTTTAAATAATCTCGAGATAATAGCCTTTTTGGTCATGTACCTTGTATTACATGGAGAATTAGTCATCCAAATAGTCATCTTTAAAATTTGAGCCAGTGTTAGTCTGATTTTGACCAAAATTAATTGTGTATTTCACCGGAATTGCTGAGTACGACCAATGAGTCACTAATGAGTCTAAATTTTTTAGGAATTTTGGTGGTTCAACGCAAAAATTGACATTTCAAAACACCAAATTTTACATGTAAAATTTGGCAATTATCTAAAACTTTTGACAATGTTTTTAGATCTAATCAATAATTTCGATAAAATTATACAATTTCGGTCAACATCTGACTAAATACCCGAATTTGTAAAATATATTCGACCAAAATTTAAATGCGACTACACTATATCTCCAAATAGTCCAAATTACAATACATGAAAATTATTTTCCCTTGAATATCTATTAACAACAGAGTTTTTTTTCTTTTAAAGTGTGTGAATTTATGCAACATCAAATAAAAGATTTCGTCTTTCAATGTAATTTTGGTATAAATTTACGTGAAAATTATTTTCCCTTGAATATCTATTAACAACAGAGTTTTTTTTCTTTTAAAGTGTGTGAATTTATGCAACATCAAATAAAAGATTTCGTCTTTCAATGTAATTTTGGTATAAATTTACGTGTGACACTTATCACATTGACATTGAACAGCTGGATGCATATAGTTGTCCAATTTAGAAGCATTATTATAAATTAGACTTGTAAAATAATGAAATAAATTAAAAACGTTCATAAAAGTTAACTATATGCAAATTTCTTTATTTTAAAGTTATCAATCTGATTATGGTATTTTTTATACAGGTGTGGCCCACAGTTGGATTGAAGAAATTCGAGACATTGTCATACCTTCCTGATCTCACAAGGGAACAACTCCTTAAGCAAGTTGAATACCTTCTCCGCCAAAAGCTCATTCCCTGCCTCGAGTTCGAGTTGGAGGTCCATAATTATTTTTTTGTTATTTTCCTATTAATTTTCATTAACTATATATTTACCCTCCAAGTGTTAACAATTATCTTACTTGTATGTGCATGGTCTTTTAGTTACTACAGTTGGTGTATAGACATATATATAATATACGGATAGTTACAAAAAATTCCTTGAGGTTTGGGTAAATTACAAAAAATTCAAAATATGTTTCAAAATTACAAAGCCCCTATTTTCTCTCTTATATTTAAGAGAATAATTGTAATATTAATATCAAGGGAGGTTCTGAAATATTTTTTTGCATATAAAAGGGCAAATATAAGATGAAATCAAACCTAAAGATTTCCTTTTTCACAATTTTCAGAAATTTCTATTTTTTTTTTATAATTAGCCTGTACCTCAAATTTTTCCTCACATATTATTCAAGTATTTTATTTTTTTAGTAAATGAGACAATTGACATTTATCTAAAGTGTATAGAGATGCGACAGTCTAGTACTCGTACATATCAATGTTACTTGAATTATATATTATATACATAAGATTACTTGATTTTTGAATGTAAATCCACTAGGCATATATGAAATAGGAGTATACATGTTACACTTCAAATGTGTAGAAATTTTTAACTTGTTATACATCAAAAATTGCAGCACGGATTCGTGTACCGTGAGCACCACCACTCACCAGGATACTATGACGGACGTTACTGGACCATGTGGAAATTGCCAATGTTCGGGTGCACGGACGCAGTGCAAGTGTTGAACGAGCTAGACGAGGCAATCAAGGCTCACCCGGACGGCTTCATTAGGATCATCGGATTCGACAATGTTCGCCAAGTCCAAATCTGTAGTTTCATTGCCTACAAGCCCGCTAAATACTAAGGAAACTATGAAAATTTGATGTGGGTTCTTGATTTCTCATCGTATGTGGGATGTTTTTTTTCCTGATCATTTCATTGTTTTTGCTAAGATTTTTGAATTTGTGATTTCCTCTCTTTTTCCTTCTCGGATCTCCGATGGAGTAGGGTTGGAATGTATGAGGATAAATGTTGTAAACGATCATTTTAGTTAATAAAGTTCAATGCATATTGTTATTCTATTCTTGTTTATTAATTTATTTATTTTCATTAGAATTTTTATAGTTCATGTCGTCTTCCATTCAAACAGTTGATACAAGGACAATAGTATTTTTCATTGGGTATCGTTCGATTTAGTCTAGCAAATTCTAGAAACCTTTCAACTCCTCTCTCATATTCATCGCTTATGTGACTTGCATTCATCCAACTTCGATTCATTTTTGTTCTCTTATCAATTGTGTTAATAAGCGCGAGAATAGCTATTAACAACAAGAAGAAGAATTTAAATGTTGATTGAATCCAACTTCAAATTCAGATTTAAGAACAGGAAAAAAGAACAGACAATGGCTTGTTGTTTGGCTATAAAGAGGGGATTCAATTGGATTGAGATAAAGAACAGACAATGGCATGGACTTAATGTACTGAAATATAATAAACCTTTATGAATTATGCAGATTAAGTTTTTTTGATGATGTTAACACCAGCTATGTACACATTGATGATATATTTGATCTAGTGGCTTTTGTTCACATTTATGAATTTCTCAGGCAACATTAAATATAGGTGGACACATTTATCAGCTTTTACATGGAAAAATTAGTTGTTTTTTGCATTTAGAAGTTGAGAATCATTTTTTTAGAGTTTGCAAACATTCCTAATATTCTGGTTGCCTACAATAAATTCTGTTTGTTAATTTTCCTCTCAAAAGTGACTATGAGTTAGATCTAAGTAGTGTTTGCAAACTCTAAAAAAAAGTGATCTTCAGCTTCATATGGAATAAATAGTTATTTTCTTAAGAATCACTTTTTATTTAGAATTTGCAAGCAATCAAATATTTCATGAGTAAGATTCTTGGTTTTACAAAGTTAAATGAGGCAAAATAAGAGTTTCACATTTGAATACACTAAAAGTTTTTTTTTTAGCCAAAATTTCGAGAAACGCCTTTTTAGTGATTGCAAAACACTCCCAAAATAGCCGTAAACATGCCAGTAGCTTTGTTTTCAACTTCGGAAACCACACCGCTTTGTAAAAAAAAATAAACTGTAAAAAAATGGTCTTTTCATTACCAGAAATAAACAAGATGTACATAAACATGGGCAAAACCAGTTAAGAAACATAATAGTACCCCAACTGAAATTTGTCAACAATTAATGGATCTAAACTTGCAGTGTGCTAACAAGTAACAAGAGTAACAAAAATAGTATATGGGGAAACATCACTATGGATATATTCCCAAGTGCTTATTTTCACTTTCCAACTATTTCGGAAAAAAAAAATCATATCATACAAGCACTTCTAACACACTTGAGATTAATAGTGTAATAAGAAAGAAAAATGAAAATACCTTAAGGGAGAGATTAGAAGAAGCAACACATGAAGATTATATGCGAGTTTTCAAGTTCTACGTATCCCACACTCTAATCATGCCATCATCTGATCCAGAAACTAATAGAAATCCATCAATATATTGATTTGTTGTTTCATAGATTAAATATTATGCATTAATATTCAGAAAATTTGAGAAAAAAACTTGTTAAACATATATTGCTAAAACCATACTAATATTTCACAAAACCAATAAACCCCCAACCTATATTCCTCATTCCATCGGTAGAAGCGTGGAGGCGAAAGGGGATTTAGGCTAGGGTTTGCTCGAAGGACCAAATCAAACTTACGAGTGTAGATTGCAATCGTAGGGTGGTGGGGATGGTGTCAATTGCAAAGAGATCAAACGGGAGATGCGAGATCGGAGAGGCGAGATCAAACGGAAAAATGTAAATTGGAGGGGAACCGGTTTAAAAATTAATTTTAATTTTTTTTACATCGGTTCCTTCATAGAACCGGTGTAAAATTCTTAATTGTGAAAATTTTTTTTTACACCGGTTCCTTCATAGAACCGGTGTAAAATTCTTAATTAATTCACAATTATGCCACCGGGCATTTATTTACATCGGTTACGTAAAGAATCGGTGTAAAATTCTGATGTAAAAGCCATGTTTTGTAGTAGTGATGAGGAGCCCAGTTTGCTAGTAGGTGCCACGTGGCACACTGTTAGGGTGCCTAGCGATAAGGCATCCAATCATCTATATGTGGTTAGAAAATGGAAATGTCACAGCATCAGAGATCCAACGGCCTAATCCCACCAAAATTGGAGAACATCAAATTCAGGCCGTAGGATCAAAATCCGCACAAACCAATTAGAAAGAAGGGAGTACTTGGCATTATAAAAGATGGGGTTACTGCACAAGGCTTCTACACAGTAGGCACATTGAGTGTGTGTGATTAATAGTTTACTTGGGAAAAAAAAAAGAGAAAAAAAATGGCTTCCTCAATGATCTCCACCGCCACCGCCGCCGCCGTGAGCCGCTCCACCCCGGCTCAGGCCAGCATGGTGGCTCCATTCACCGGACTCAAGTCAGCCGCCGCTTTCCCCGCCACCCGCAAGAATGCTGACATCGCCACCCTTGCTAGCAATGGTGGAAGAGTCTCTTGTATGAAGGTACACAAACTATTCGATTTCCAATTTAAAATCTTGGGAAAATAGTCTTTATGGTCATGTAACTCGTACTATATGGAGATTTAGTTATCTAACTAGCCACTTTTAAATTTTGAGCCAATGTCATTTAAAAATTTGGACATTTAATCTGATTTTGACCAAAATTGTGTATTTTACTGATATTGTTGAGTACAGCCAGTGGGCCATTAATGTGTCTAAGAATTTTAGGAATTTTGCTGGTCAATTTCGATAAAATTACACAATTTCGGTCAAAATCTAATTAAGTGTCCAATTTTGCGAAATATATTGTATCAAAATTTAAATGTGACCATTTAGAAAACTATATTTTCCCTTGAATCTTTATTAACCACATAGTTTTTTTTTTCTTTTCAAGTGTATGAATTTATGCAACATCAAATAAAAGATTTCGTCTTTCAATGTAATTTTGGTATACATTTACGTGTGACACTAATCACAATGACATTGAACGAGCTGAATGCATATAGTTAATCCAATTTAGAAGCATTATTATAAATTATACTTGTAAATTAATGTAATACATTAAAAACAAAAAAGTTAACTAAATGCAAATTTCTTTATTTTAAAATTTTTAATCTGATTATTATGGTATTTTTTCATATAGGTGTGGCCCACAGTTGGACTAAAGAAATTCGAAACATTGTCATACCTTCCTGATCTCACAAGAGAACAACTCCTCAAGCAAGTTGAATACCTTCTCCGCCAAAAGCTCATTCCCTGCCTCGAGTTCGAGTTGGAGGTCCATAATTAAATTTTTCTGAATTTCCTATTAATTTTCATTAATTATATATTTACCCTCCAAGTTCTAACAATTATCTTACTTGTATCTGCATATGGTAACATTATAAAGGTTTTGCACTTACTACAGTTGGTGTATATACATATATATAATATAGGATAGTTACAAAAATTTCCTTGAGGTTTGGGTAAATTACAAAAAAATAAGATATGTTTCAAATTTACAAAAGCCCCCATCTTCTCTCTTATATTTAAGGGAATAATCGTAATATTTCTATAAATATCAGCGGAAGTTCTGAAATAGTTTTTTTGCATATAAAGGAGCAAATATAAGATGGAATCAAACCTAAAGATTTTTCTTCACAATTTTTAGAAACCTCTATTTTTTTTGTAATTAGCCTGAACCTCGAGTTTTTTTTCTTTCCTGTAATTATCCCTACAATATAACATATATTATTCGAGTATTTTATTCTCTTAGTAAATGAGACAATTGACATTTATCCACAGTGTACATATCAATGTCACTTGAATTATATATTATGTAAGTAAGATTACTTGATTTTTGAATGTAAATCCACTAGGCATATATGAAATAGGAGTATACATGTTACACTTCAAATGTGTAGAAATTATTAACTTGTTATACATCAAAAATCGCAGCACGGATTCGTGTACCGTGAGCACCACCACTCACCAGGATACTATGACGGACGTTACTGGACCATGTGGAAATTGCCAATGTTCGGGTGCACGGACGCCGTGCAAGTGTTGAACGAGCTAGACGAGGCAATCAAGGCTCACCCGGACGGCTTCATTAGGATCATCGGATTCGACAATGTTCGCCAAGTCCAAATCTGTAGTTTCATTGCCTACAAGCCCGCTAAATACTAAGGGAACTATGAAAATTTGATGTGGGTTCTTGATTTCTCATCGTTTTTTCGATCATTTCTTTGTTTTATTAAGATTTTTGAATTTGTGATTTCCTCTGATCTTTTTCCTTCTCGGATCTCCGGATGGAATATGATTGGAATGTATGAGGATAAATAATATAAACAATCATTTTAGTTATTAAAAGTTGTTATAATGCATATTGTTCTTCTATTCCTTTTTTTTTTTTTTCATTAGAGTTTTTATAGTTCATTACTAAGCATTTGGTGGTAGGATGGTCTTTTTACTTATTATGCTTTCATGTTTTCCAACATGTGATGGATTGTGGAGAATTTCGAAAAAAATACGCACTTTTCCTTATAATCAATCACATTCATTTATATTTTCACCAAAATGACATCACACCAATTATCTATTGACTTTCTATTATATTTTAAATTATCAATCACATTTGATCACTATTATACTAAAAAAAAACCATCACATCAACTATGACCATCACATTTGTTCCAACATACAATCGCACTTTCCAAATTCATTCATATTTTTTCCAATAATTTTCACACTACTCTCTCCAAAAATAGTAATGAGTGGGACGATTCAAACATTCACTCCCTTAGTACTTTGCATCTCTTAAATCAAGTAAGCTTTAATGTGCGGATGTGATCAGAAATGACAATAAAATAACAGCATGTCTCTTGGGAGACGGTTATACTTTTAGTGTAACAAGAGATACTTATAGTTTAAAATGTGATACTTTGATCAAAATATACTAATTTAAATGTATTTGGACAAATATCACTTTTTACACTAAAAATATAACATTGTATATTAAAAGTATCGCCATCTCACGCTTTTACGGACTTTCACCGTCTCACACAAATTTTTGCGACAAAATAATTTTCAACCATATTAAAGGCAATTTTATTATTAATGGTAGATAAGAGGGATTCAAAATCCTGTCCCACTTCTGTGTTCCACTTTGTATTATACCATTTAGATGAATTCCACCAATATAAGTTAGCATACATTAACAATATTGTTAATATACACGTACCGTATAAATTAAATGAAATGAAACACCAATTTTACGGCAAAAATTTAAATTGATAGAAAAACATTCTCAGATTTCTCAATCCAGTGATAGATTGTGTATCTGAAATCTGCAACCATGCATGAATGGTGGTCCATTTTCTTATCTAATGAAATGAATTAAGATTTCATGTTCTTTTACGTTCACAAACTTCTTATCTGAAATAGCCATTCTATCCAAATGTTCTGACACGTTTGAGTTTTAAGTGGTCCACTGCAAGGATATAACTAAATTGGGTAAGGATTTTGACCCCCAAGTATCAAAGCCCATTATATGTTTGACTGGACAATTAGAAAGATACTCTCGTTTAAAAAGAAAACATTTTTAATTAGCAAAAACTTGCGTGAGATGGTCTCACGGATTTAGATCAAGTGAGAGACGGAACCTTTTACAAAAATTTAAAGGTTTTTTTTTTCATATTTTATTTTTCTTAGGGTTTATATTTATTTTTTAGGGTTTATTTTGTTTCTTGGGTTTATTTTTAATTGATTTGGGTTTTTAGGATTTTTAGTTTTTTTTAGGGTTTATTTTTTATTTTTTGGGTTTATTTTTGTTTTTCGGGTTTTTTCTTCATGGTTCATGTTTTTAAGGTTTATTTTTGTTTCTTCATGGTTCATTATTATTTTTAAATTTATTTTCATGGTTCATGTTCTCAAGACGGAGCCCTTAGGAGGTCCGTCTCACAGATTTAGATCCGTGAGACCGTCTCACAAGAGACTTGCTCTTTTTAATTTTGATATTTTTTTATGTTTTTACTATTTTATCTCTTCATAGTCTTCTAGAGGACAGTTAGAAACTTAGCTATGAAATAAATTAGAAACAGTTGTGAATCAATTCACATAAGTGGTTTTAATTTGTAATTTTTATTCCTAATTTTGTTTTTTTCTAATATAATTTTTCAGTCTAATTGTGATTTCACGACCTATACTACCTTGATGAGTTTTTGGCAGTAAATTACGTTATTATTCTTGGAGACATTTGAAACAATTTCGAAACAACTCTGAAACATCAATTGAAACAACTAACCAAAAATGCACAAATGTCGTCTAGAACCATTAATTTCGAAGCCATTGTTATCGAAAGTTGATGATTATCTTGATTTGTTTTATTTTTCTAGTCATGACGCGATTTTCAGCGATTTTCGTTCTTATTTGCTGCGATTTTGATTCGCTCTTCCTCTTTGTATTTTTTGTGTGCCGAATTTGTTTTCTAGCAAAAATTTGTATAAGACGGTCTCATAGATTATATTCATGAATACTTTTTGAAATCAGAATCCCAACCCAAACTTAAATCCATAAAAAAATCCATATTTTTTGTGTTTTGTAGGATATTTTTCATAAAAAAAAAAAAAAACCCATAAAACGACCTCATGTAAGACCTCCTCTTGTTTTCTTCATCTGGTCGTGCGATTTTTACGGAAAAAATAGGACAATTATGCACACACCCTAGAAACATCATTATTGCAATTCAATTATAAGAATCTCGTTCTGTGCACAATTTAGTATCCAAACTACAAAAAACATATCATACGTACATAAATGCTGAAATATTTCAGTACGTTTCTGTACAATGCCCATTATTTACTACTCTAAAAATAAATACTGATTCTATATCCTTTGAACTGCACCATGTCCCACCTTTGTTATGCTGCATGAACCATTTTTCAGCCTTGTTTTTGTTTAATTGAGCTCATAGATAATCCAATCCCTCTTTAAAAAGATAAAGTGACTTATAAATTAAAGCCAACATTGTCTCAATCCCCTTGCATGTTCTTTTGCTTTGTCCTTTGCTTCATCCACTTTCCTTGTTCACCAAATCATTCATCACCCATCTTTATTTCTTTACTACCCACCTTCAAAAAAGATCCCAAAAATCTTCAAAATTAAATATGTGTCACCCCACCACATGCAATTACCTTTAATTTGTGGGACATTACGTACTACAACACATTCTACACGTAATCTCAGCCCAATAGAGTTGTCAGAATTTTCCTTTTTTTGGAAAATTACAAAAACTACCCCTCAAGTTTAGTATAATTACAAAAATATAAATAAATACAGTTAGCTTTTAAAATTACAAATACCTTGAGGCATTACAAACAGTGGCGGATGCAGAATTTGAGAATTGGGGAAGGGGGCGAACTTATTTTTGAAGACAATAAATTTTAGAACGCAAATGTATTTTTCTCTTAGTTTATACATAGTTTTACACCGGATGAGATCATCTAATCCAGAATGGTGTTTCGACTTCTGTTCCGCCGCACGAATGATTGCCACGTGTATAGAAGTTACCATATTAAAAACCTACAATTTAGGCTCGATTTATGCTTCAAAATAAATATGGTAACTTCTATACACGCGTGGCGATCATCCGTGCGATGGAATAGGATATGAAACAATATTCGGAATAGAAGATCCCATCCTCAGGTTATACACTAAATAGCAAGCAAATTAAAAAAAAAAAATTGGGAAATTTTATTTTTGGAGAGGGAACCTCTTTTGCCCCCCTGGATCCGCCATTGATTACATTGAGGTTTATATTTGTTACAAAAATTACCCCCATAACACTCCTAAATAGGCCAATTTGTAAAACATAAACACATATGTCAAGAATGTATTTGAAATTTTGAAAGATGAAAGCTTTTTTTTTTTTTTTTTTTTTGCAATTAAGGCAAACCTAAAGGGTAGTATTTGTAATTATCCTTTTCTATATCTACTTTTCACTGAAAGAAAAAAATTGGGCATATTGGACCAGGGTAGTACAAAACATGGGAATATTCCCTAGTGGATACTACATATATATATATATATATATTATATGCCCCATGCATGCATATTCATGATCTAGTCACCAATCTTTTTTCTTTTTTTACCATTAATGTTGTGGTGGTGGGTCATGACTCATGAGTGAGCTGGGAAGAAAAGTGGTGAAGAATCTCTTTGTAATTTGGCATCAGAGACTCTAACTTTCCCCATTTTGTTTTCACACCAATGCAACTGTTCTCCATTCAAATCTGACATTCTGAGTACTCTTGACACCACTTTTAGGTCTATTTCTGCCATTAATATCTCCATTTCTTCTTCGTATATCATCTTCCTTTTTCTCAACCGGCATTTCCCGGAACGACGAAGCTCCTTTAGCTTTGCCTTTTTCTGCATCAGTTTTGGTTGGTGTTGTGTTGTTATATAGCCAAGTTAGCAACAAGGAGAAAGATATACAAAGAAGAAAATTAAAGACTAATGTGATAATTACAAAAACTACCTATGAGGTTTAGCTAATTACAAAAAGGGAAAATAATTAATTTCCTCTGGTCTTGCAATTAACTTGACTGTTTTGAGATTTAGCTCTTTAAGTAGTCGTCTTTAAATTTTAGTCCAATATCTTTTAGAAATTTAGTGATTTAGTCTTATTTGACCAAAACTGGATATTTTTATCGGAAATTGGGACTATGATGACCGGTCAGGTGCTAACATGTCAAAAACATTGGAAGTTTTGGTGCCAAAATTGACGCCAAAACATTAAATTCCCCAAATTTTACGGTAAAAAAATCACCAAATTTCTAAAATTCTTAAACACATTAGCACTCACATGTCTTACTTAGCAATTATGGTAAAAAAATATACAATTCTGGTCAAAATCAAACTAAATGACTAATTTTTTAAAAGATATTGGCCAAAATTTAAAGGCAATTACTTAAATGACTAAATCTCCAAATAGTTCAAGTTATAAGAAAAAAAAAACTATTTTCCCTTACAAAAAAACCCAGTTATCAATATCAAATCACTCAAATTGACACGTAAAATTTGGGGATTTCAATGTGCATAGGTAGCAATTTTCTTAAATTTTTGACATGTTTATTATATCTCAATGTCCACCGTCAGCAATTGTAGATAACATTATACAATTTCGGTCAAATCGGACAAAATGTCAAAAATTTTAAAAAATATTTGACCAAAATTTAAAAGTGACTACTTAGAGGACTAAAATCTCTAAGTAGTCCGAGTTACAGGACCAAAAACTTTAATTTTCCTTGTATTTACCTAACAAATACCACTCTTGAGAGTGCAATTTTGCAAGCTAAAAACAAATATCATACTATTTATAATTTTAAAATATATTGGTTTTTTTTTGTAATTTAGCTAAACTTCAGGGGTAGTTTTTGTAATTAACCTATAATAATTTTACCTTTTTGTTTAGTTTCTTTAGTAAGAATAGGAGAGTTGCATCAGCAGAGCCTCTTCTGTTTCTCCTGAACAAATCTGCCAGGATTTGGTAGTTATTCTTCTTGTCTTGTTTCATGAACTTCATGAATGTCCTTATTGATTCTTCCATTATACCAAGAAATGAACGTGATGGGATTCTTGAGCTAATTTGGCCTTCCTCTCTTTCATCATCATCCGAATCTACCAAAAAAAGAAAAAAACAAATCATTTAAGGCTTAATTGCAAAACTGGTCCCGTAACTATAAGGGGGGCTAGCAGTTTCGGTCATGTAAATATTTCAGGTAGCGTGCAATTTTGATATGTAAGATTATGATCTTGTGGAATTTTTATCCCATAAGTTTGACTTTTGTGCACTTTTTGTCATACAAGTTCTAATTTGGTGTGATTTTGGTCCCACTTGGGTATTTCAATATTTCATGTATTCCGAAGGTATCTCCATCCTTTAGCCAGAATACCCAAAACTAAATACCAAAGTATCTATGAATGGTAATAGTTATAGAACGAATTTCTATTTTGACCAAAGGAATTAAAATCGTTAAGGACAACATATTAGTACCACGTCAAGAAGTTACAAGACTAAGATTGTCAACCCCTAAGACTCACACATGATTAAAATTATAATTAATCAATCATTAATATTTAATTACTCTAACACGCCCCCCACATGCTGAAAATTGTTAATGAAGCCTTGCAAAATCCATTTAATATTTGATTAGTATTCTAAAATGCCCCCTAACGTGCAGGGGGCGACTTCTTGTTTGGTCTGACTCTAATACATCAACTCATCTAAATGTTTAAGCAGTTAGAGAGATAAACCAATTAATATTTAATTACTCTTAACATGTGTTAATCGACGTGAAATACAAGATGAAATACCAAATTGATCTAATCATTTAGAATCTCTAATCATGGTTTTAAATCATATATATAGGCACCCGAATGGGATCTTCTATTCGAGAAGAGTGTTTCATCTCCTATTCTACTGCACGGATGATTGTCACGCGTACGGAAGTTACGATAAAATACCTTCTGGAATAGAAGATCATATCCGATATGCACCACATGATAAAAAGTATTAATTCGTGTACCTCTGTATTCTGGAACCTGAAGCAATTTTGGTGCTAAGCTTCTCATTCTGGCATAGATTTCTGGTCTTCGCCCATTCTCATAAGGCTCATTCTCAACGTACCTTTGCAACAGAACTTGGAACTGTTGAAACTGCTGTGCAACGTAGGCCGGGCAGCCGGGATCGAACTCCCGACGCGACGCCCTGAGGCGTTGAAAGTACTTGTAGTTCCAGTTGAGAGCTTCCCATGTCAAACATATTTGTGCGACATAAGCGGACTCAAGTTCATGATACGGATTGTGTCGGAATTCTGATTGGTTTTTTGTTCCGAACTTATGAACGATTCTTTCGGATATGGATCTTGGGCATGCTTTTATGGATCTCAATGACTCTGCAAAAGGAATTTAACAATATTAGTTGTTCATATTAATCTTGAAATCCTCCATGATGACTCAAAATAGGAGTTACTAAAATATATAATTTTATCGGAAATTACTGACCATGACCGACTAAGAGTAAACATGTCAAAAAAATTGGGACTTTGGTGATTTGATGCATAAATTGCCACCAAATCATTAAAATCCTCAAATTTTATTTGTGTATCAATATTTGCACCAAATCGCCAAAGTCACTAGTCACGTTTGCAGTCGTAGTTAGCGATTACGGTAAATATTACACAGTTCCAATCAAAATCTGATTAAGTATCCAAATTTTAGAAAGATATTGGACCACAATGTAAAGATGATTTCTCGGAGGACTAAATCTCCAAGTAGTCCAAATCGCAGGTTGGAAAAACAATTTTTCCTATTTGAAATCTATTGAATTATGAGATTAACAAAACAAATTCAATATATTTTCGTTATTATAGATTTCAAATTCTTCCGCCCAAATGCAAGAGGGATTTACTTGAGATTTGACTGTGATAACTGGTAAGTGATACAAAAATCATGAATGAAATGTACCACTGCTCTGTCCAAAGAAATAAGGTATAATTACAAAACACCCCTGAGGTTTGAGCTAATTACAAAAATACCCAGAGATATTTCAAAATTATAAAAATCTCCTCAAATTTGATTCCATCTTAAATTTATGGGGATTACTGTAATATTCTTAGAAATATCACGGAATTTAAATTGTTGCTTATGAAATTGAAAAATGTAAGATAGTATCAAACCCAAGTCGTTTTTTTTTGTTTTTTTGTAATGTTCAAAAACCTATGTGTTTTTTTCGGTATTTAGCCCGAACTTGATGGGCCTTTTTGCAATTATCCCTACAAATCACAGATTATGAACCTGTTTCATGGAGCTTCTGGACACTAATCCTGTCCAAAAACAGCATCTCTTCATCGTACTTCTGGAACACAGCATAGGATTCCCACTTCGGACAGCTCCGTCTCGACGACGACGAAAACGGATCCTCCGTACCTGAATCCCTGCAGTTGATCGAGCTTCTCCATTCCGATGAGTCTTTAGACGTCGATCCTATCGTAAAAGTGTCGCCAAAAGTCTCACCTTCATCATCTTTTTCTTGCACCAGTTTCTTGCCTTCTGATATATTCGGTCGAAAAACCAAGAAATTCTCATCTGGCTTGAAATTGATCTCAATTTTAGGCTCGTCTGCAAAAACTGTAACAAAATTAAATCAACAAGCTATGCATGGACTCTATATGATAATAATTACAAAAACACCCCTGAGGTTTGGGCTAATTACAAAAAGACCCATAATTTTTTGAAAATTGTAGAAATTCCCTTGAGGTTTGATTTTGTCGGGGTTAATTGTAATATTTCTATAAAATTCCGGAAGATTTCTGCAATATCTTTTGCTTATGAAGGGAAAAATATAAGATGAGAGTGTGTTTTGTAATTTTCATAGGTCATTGGATTTATTTGGGTAACATTGCAAAATTAGTCCAATATAATTATAGGACATAGCAAAAAATTCATAACAAAATCACATTTTTTGCAAAAATAAAAGAAAAATCATGTAGTTATAAACATCTCAAATTTGGATTTGTAAGATGTATGTTTTGCAAAATAGTCCTATAACTATATGGAAGTCTTAATTCTGGTCCTAATTTCACATGAAATTGGAACGCTCGCGTGATTAAAATCCAATAAAATTAGTACTAGGTTCTGGCACAATTATTATTTTCAAACAATGCATTTTGCAGGACCAAATCGAGAATATTCTATAGTTGCAAGATTTTTTTTTTTTTTTCAAAACATGATTTTTAGAAGACTTATTTCCTAAATCATAGACCAATTTTGCAATTTTGCCAAACTGACCTTGATGAATGTCATTATTAGCCCCCAAGGTTGTTTTGGTGCCAAATCTTGAAGTGGGGTCATTTTCGGTATTTTCTTCAGAATCATCATAAGAGGAATCACTATCTCTTGCTAGAATCTCTTCTTCATCACCACAGCTAGATTCTATAGCTGGTGTGCTATAATACATAGTTTCTTCCGAAGATTCTTCAAATGAATTTCTTACAATATCATCATCTTCATGATCAATTATGTTATCCATGGAATTATTATGATTTTCCTCCTCCAAGGACTTATTATTCGGCCCATAATAATCATTTTCATCTTCAATTTCCTCGTCCGAAAACTCAATAAATTCGTACCCGTCCTGATTCCTGTGCAATCATCAATAAACGAAAAACACGAAAATATTAATGAACATGATCATATACCCCCCAAGTTTTCAAAAAAAAAATGTAGTAAAAATAATTTTTCGCGCCCAAAAGTTAAAATCCTGCGTCCGCCACTGATCACATAAGAATTAAAACAAAATTAAACTATTTGCAATGTATGTTTACCTTTGGTAAAATGGATTGCCCCCAAAGAAGATGAATAATTTGGCAAGAAAAATGGAAGTGAAATGGAAAAAGATGAAGAGGAGCAAGAAAGAACTAGAGACATAGTAGAAAAGATAAGCTAATGTTTGTTTAGGACATTGAAGCATTTTCTTAATCCTTTGTCCGAAAAATGGAGTCTCCACTTATCTATCCAACTACACAAAGCAAATTTCAAAGTGAGTCTACAAAAGTTGAGAGAGCTTTAATTTGCTTTGCTTGATTTATCTTTTTAATTAAGTTTGGCAAGATGGTCCATTTACCTTTTTTCTTTTTTTGTCAAGAAAGACGGATATGCCCTTATGTGCTTTAAGTAAACTCCACGTAAAATCACCATTTTAGGTAGGGTGATAATCCTGAGACGACACGACAACCCGACCTAAAATTGCTGAAAGAAGTCCGAACACAACTTAATGAATCTGACATTTGTCACCAATTTGTCCAAAACGTAGTTATTATATATTTTAATTAACTTTCCATATATTTTAGCCCGAAACCAAACACGAACCCTACCTGATGACCCAAATAGCCACCCCTAATTTTAGGGGAGACCATGAGAACATATGCTAGACCAGATTTAAGCAACATATATTTTTACAGCTCCATTCCAATAGTATGTGTGGTAAGAATAATGTTATCAGTAATATTTAATGAAAATTACATTTTGTAACTATTGACATCTCAAATAGGAATTTGGATTGTTTATTTCAAATAATGCATTCTCTCATTTCCATATTCGTTAATACACGTCACATATACATAATGACATATTATATATCAATGTACGGTATCTATTCTGTATTTTAGTGATTGATAAATAGGAGATGAAATATCATTTAAGATATGCATCGATCTGGATTTTACACTTGATAGTGTCTTATCATTAAATTAGCTTGAAAAATTATTTTAAATCAAAATTTATTTTAGGAGTAACTAATTTGAGGCATAAGGAATATTACAATATTAATTGCAATGAGCAAGAGCTATATTCTATCCAACAGGCAAAGTTGCCATTAATAGTGACAACTTTAAAGTTGATAAATTAAGCTGCCATTAATTATATATATGCATTATGGGACAACAATTCTTATTTGTCACACTAATTATTTTCATAAAAGTTGAATAGTTATATGATAAAGTGGCAATTGTGGCAACTCAATTATAATAATACAGATATTGCCAAAGGTGATGAATTTGTATGCACATAACTACATAAGTAGCATCTCATGAGTTGATGGAATATTACTAAACATGCATGTGGCATTAATTTTAAACAAATGATATATAAATCATTATTGTTGCTGTAAGATATTTCTTACATATATTTAAAAACGGTCTTTGTCGATTAATTAATAATTAATGTACTGCCTCTGTCCAAAAAATAACAACTCCAATATTAGATTTAGTACATTGCTAACGTTTTATTCTTTTGACTAAATTAATATTGTTTTTTCGTTGTTGTAATGGTGACATTTAAGTTTGCAAATCTTAATTTTTATCATATTATTTGTTGATGCTCGCTCTTGCTCAACAAGGATTTAGATGCCTGAATGTTGGCTGGAAACTACGAAACATATGATAGAGTGCTTTTTATTGAATAACCGAGCAGAAATTCTGGTCGGTCTATGGCTTAACAGAGTTTTGAATGCAAGAGTCTTTATATAAGGATTTTATGTTGTCTTTTTCCTTGTAAATGAGTTCTATTTATACTATTACATTGAATAGGCTGGCAATCATTATAACTATAATGTGAATGAGACGCTTGTCTAGCTCTTGTTGTGCATGAATTACATGACTGTCATGTGTCAAATAGTATTTGTTGAGTTTTCCCATTTTTGTCTTGTCAGGTGGCAGAGATGTCTGTCATTGGGATTTCTGGTCGGTCATTGTTGATTTTCAGGATGGGGCTTCTTTAGCCTTGAAATGTCTTCTGGTGGGCTTTGGTCGCTAATATTCTTCTAACTTCCAACAGTCTGTTCGGTCCATGTTAGCAAGGTCGTCTTGGGTTGTCACGTGTGCACGTTTGTCCAGTTCTGCTCTGATATCATTATTATTGATTCATATAATTCCAATAGTTAACAGTTGAAATAATAAAGGACTGAAAACCTTGTATTATAGTTCATATTTAATTCTTCTAAAGCCAAAATTCCTTGATGATAAGAAAAGCAACAAAGTACAGATATTAAGATTTTAAAACATGATAAAAACAAAAATAAAAAGAAAGAGACCAAAACCTAGCCACACGCATCTCTGTAAATATGACACTCTCTTTACAAAAGTATTACTATTTAAATAGCAATTCATTGGAGATTACTCTACTAATCAAATTTGTGCTAAGGTTGATTAAATAATCGTGGCACAATTATATTATATTGTTTGCTGGATATTGTTTGATTCATCTATTTTCTTTTTAATTTTTAATTTTTGTTAATTATTTTGTCATTTAATAAAGACAACTTCATCCTAGCACTGTACTAAACGATTAAGGATAAAAATTTAACGAAATGAATACTAGTTAAATTTATTTATTTTGAGCAAAAAGTTAAAAAGTACACAAGATAAATGCATATACATATTTTTTTTATTTTTTTAATCTGATGTGGCAAAACGTAAATTGCTCAAAGTTCATATAACAAATTAACAATTGCGCAAAATTTAGATGACAAAATGCAATAACTTTATTAGTATGATTTGAGTCAATAACAATTTTGCCCTTACGTGAATGACACATGACCAAGGGCGGGAGATAAGGGGGGCTACTTCGCACTTCCCCCATTTTTTTTAAAAAAATTTACACTATAAATTTTTTTTTTTAAAAATTAATTATAATTTATATGATTTTCAGACGTCCCGATTTCAAATCAGATTTCACCCACCCCATTTTTTTTCCTGGCTCTGGCCTTGTATATGACAGGATTCCAGTGGAACATATTTCATCGGCAACGAGCCTCAAAAGACTATGTGGAGAACCCGTGAAACTCAAGAGATAATGTATCCCAAAAAGAGTTTAGATGGCCAAGTCGGAAATAAAAATTGATTGAATGGCAAAAAAGACTTTTTCCTCTTAATCATATACAGTGGACTTGATCCACGTATCACGTGTTCACAATCAGCTATGCCACACCATTAAAGGTAAAAAGTGATGGATTTATACTTTGGATGTTGACGAAAGAAAGGGCTGTCGCAACAATGGAGGGGCACCATTGTCTTTTCAACTTAATTTATATCAAATTTCTCCGACAGCCTTTGTACTTTGTAGTAGTGCTCAATAATTTAATGTATTATCTTGGGAATTAAGGTTTTTCCGGATATACATTGCTACTTTTGTCAGATTTTTTCTACTATTATTTTATTTTTCTTCTTTCCACAAAGATTCTCATAATTGATTGTTTTGCACTAATTTTTAAATAAATTGTAAAACAACCTCAGTATTTTACAAGTCAACAAATCAATCCCAGATGTTGATATTGGGAAAGTTTACGTGCGTACCTCGTCGTTGAATATTCTCTGCGCCAACAATATGCTTTACAACTATTGAATTAACTTCTTAATTAAGAAAATGACTTTGAAAAACTTGTTTTGGACAATGTGTGGCAATTATTTAAGTTTTATATTCTTGGCATTTTTTCGGTACATAGATCTTTCTTTCATACTTAATATCTATGTATGTCACTATATTAAATTGAAGGACACATAGGGCACTTAAAATACGTTCTTTTTAGAATATTAAGAAAAAAATATTATGAGACAAATTGATGTTGTTTTTTTCTGCAGATCACTTCAAGTCAAATATTTTGAATTAGGTAATGTCTTCTTCTCCTAAAGTTGTAAATATTCTTTGGTGGGAACTTGCCTACAACAACAACAAACGTTAGACGAACTCTAGGACAAGGGTCTTGGGGTTGTCCCATAGAAGCCCCTCCAACGTTCAAATCAACACGTGAATGAGCAAAAATCAGAAGCAAAAAGACAATAATTAAGAGTAATTAATTGTGAATTACTTAGAAATGATATGGAGAGACTTTGTTATACATGGGTTGGGCCTCGTGGACCGTATAAGAGAAAATGACGCGTGAGCTGAATAATTTTATCTACAGCCCAATAATTAATAGACAATGTTGAATAATTAATGGGATTGAATAAATGCACTAATTAAATGATATTTTTGCCCACAACACAAATGAGAAAAGAATAAAAAATTCTTTTTGGTGGGGGACCCAGCTAGCCTACAACCACTATAACAGAATACGCACCGAGTAAACTCTTTGATTCAATGCCTATAAATCAAACTAAGGAGTTATGTACGACATGTTCGATCAAAAAAGTATTGGTAGTGGGAACTGAACTAGCAAAAAAAGAGTTCTTGAGGTTCGGGCTAGTTTAAAAAAAAACTCCCAAAATATTTGAAAATTAAAAGAAAATGGTGACGTTTGATTTCGTCTTACATTTTTCCCGTACATAAGAAAAATATATTTTAAACCCCCCTGTAGTTATAAAAATATATAATTATCCCCTTTAAAATATAATCAAAATTGAGAGACATTTTTTAAAGTTTTCAAACATCTTTGAAATCTTTTGTAGTCAACCAATCCTCATTTCTTTTTTTTTTTTTTTTTTGGGTAATCATCCCTAGAAGATATTCTTTTGCGGGATGCAGAAAGGAGAAAGTTGTATGGTTAACATTTGAAGGGAAATTTGTTGCATGAATTGTAACTCAAATTTACTATATGACATACAATATTCTGGAAATGTTACCAGAATATTGACTCATTATATATTGAAATTTGTAGCACTAATTTAATTTTGTTTCTCCTTATTTTTGATAATATGTAACACTAAATTAGTGGAAAACTCCCAAGTCCCAAGCATAGTAACAGAATTCTCCTGCTTTATAGCCAGACAATAGGGGTCTAACGCCTAGGCGGGGACTAATCGGAGCTAGGCGGGGATTTTTAGAACAGTGCTTAATAGTTAATTATAGTTATGTTTTCTATAACAAATCTCCAAATTTAGATCACGTTATCAATATGTTTACGGAATTGTTCTAAAGTGAAAAAAATGCAAATTCAAGGTCCGCACTGAAGTATATGAAGGAAATAACGGGCACTAGCAAATAACAAGGGATCAGAACTATCATATATTGTTCTTCATTGAATTTTAAGGAACAACTTAAATTTTAAAAAAATGTAAAATGAGCAGTGTTTATGAACCTTGGCTACCTCATACTTATTGTGAACCCTGACATTAATAAGCATTTTGCAGGATAATGACCAGTTTAGCTTAATTTTGGGACATTAGGGTGAATACAGGGCAATATTTTGTCATACCCGGGACTAAGAGACGTACATCGAGATCATAGTATAATTACCAAATCATAATTTGATCTCTGCAATTTTCCATAGAATCCTGCTCCAGGAAATATTATGGACAGGCTGGTTGCTGTTGCGTGATGCAATGTATATTTCCTCCACCGAGTAGAATCTCACGAGCTCCTTCGATTCTGACAATCTGAACGCAAATATTCATGGATTTAGGTAAGTATTTGTCAAAAACGTAGAATAATTAGGTTCACAGGCATTTAAAAATAGTCAACAATAAATACGGGGAAGCTATCCACGCCATCTTCATTTCTTGAATCGAACTGTATGATGGCCCTAGCATCGTGTGACAATGCTAGACGACTTGAACTTACTTGGAAAAAGTGAAAATTGAATAAAGATGTTTGGGCTAATTACAAAAAAACCCAGAAGTTTTTTAAATTACAAAAAAAAAACACGAGGTTTAATTTAAGGGAGTAACTGTATTATTTCTATAAAAGTCATGGGTGTTTTTGAAATATTTTTTGCTTATGAAGGGGTGTAAGGCAGAAACAGAACCAAACCTCAAGGATTTTTTTGTAATTTTCAAAAACCTCTGGGATTTTATGTAATTAGCCCGAACCTCAGGGGGGTTTTGTAATTATCCCTTGAATAAATGATGATTTCTCTTTCTGTTTTCCTATCTATCTCAATTTTCCAAGTTATTCTTGTGAAGTCTAGCAAATTTAGTAGCATGACCTTGTAATCAACAGCATAGCTAAGAGAATATTTGTGTAAAAAATGAATTCTGGACTTTATACTCCCCATAAAAGAAACGAAGATGAAACCACCTTCTATCTTTTAAATGCATACATCCTGAGATGTACTAAACTAGTAGCTAGCATCAGTAAGGATCCCATCTCTACTGAGAGAAATTCAAAGAAATCGGAAATTGATATATGACCATGATAGATTGCTGGAAAAAGCTCAGACTTCCTAACCTCATAATCAGGAAACGCCGACGACAAAACGCGAACAGCTTCATCATCCCACTTTTGATCACCAAATTGTGGTGTAATAATTGCTTTGTTGGCAATGTAAAAGTTTATATATGAAGCAGCAAGCCTTGTACCAGGAATCCTATCTTTAGCATCACCATTCTGTTGTTTCAATTAGACCATACAAAAAAAGTGTATTTATATGAGAGAGAGAGAGAGAGAGAGAGGGAGGGTGGATCTGGGGTGAAACTATCTGATGAAACCAAAACACTCAAAAGGAATTGACAATAACAGTAAGTTCTAACCTGTTCCAACCCAGCAGCCTCCTCATCTGTCATATATAGTGGCCCCGGCACATGAAGTTTGATAATTTCTAGTTTTCTACCTTTGGCATCTGTGGCACTCGTAAGAACGGAAAGGGCTTCCACAGACCGCTCATATTGGGGGTCTGATTCATCATCAGTCCATGACAACAAAACTACCCCAGGCCTCACAAAACAGCACATGTTATCAATATGACCATTAGTGTCATCATCACCTACAAAATACATTCATACATAAATTAGAAAGCAAATATAATAAATCAAAAGGTATTACACAACACTGGTGTCCTGCCTAACATGCAAGCAAGATTTCATGAGCTAAGACAAAATTCAAGAAAGAGAGAAATAGATGTTGGAACTGGAGGCATTTCACTGTAGTTAAGAAGAGCCTTGGTTAGTCAAGAAAAGTGGTTAAGCACATAAACTATCTATGTTATCATCCCTTTGCTTTTTTCCTCGTCTTGTACAAACTAATGTGTATGTATGTATGTGTGTATATATATCGATGATTGAAGAAGAATATTTTATCAGGATCAAATGTTTGGAATCCATACACAACTGAACCTTTATAGCAAAGAAACACAGAACTTGTCTAAGAATTCGATTTCAGGTCATTATTATTTCATATCAATAGATGTCTGTGGTCAAACTACAGAGAGCAATATAAATTTCACAAGTTCTAAGAAATCCCAATAGAACAGAGTTTTTAAGTCAATCCTGTTAAAACCTGCTTGATAAAGTATTTTTGTCAACCAAATGGAAACCCCTCAGTCAAAATAAGAAGGCTCCATATGTTTCTTAACTCCATGACTACAAGTTATCCATTATGGAGAAATATCACGTAATTTAACAGTTAATACCAATTTTACTGATGCATTTTAAGTATCTAATATATAACTTATTTAATCATCTAGCTGAATACATAGAGCACCGAGAATCAGATCAAAGGTTATGCAAACTTGTCCTTACAATCAAAATGAAACCACCACACTTGTCAATCTAGTATCAACTATCATGGTTGCATAGAGAAGATGTTCATCATTGAAATATTTAGGTAGGCCCCCACAACCAGGTAGGAACAAGAAGCATACCATACAATCCATGACGCAGCCAGATGACCTTCTTGACTCCAAGATATGCTTTGAGCTCATCCTCAATTTGTACTTTGGTTAAACCAGGGTTTCTATTTTTATTCAGGAGGCACTCTTCAGTTGTAAGGCAAGTCCCTGAAAGAAGAAAACAGATTTACTGAATGTTCATGTTAATCAGAAAATTAAGGATAAAATGGTTAGCTTAGAAACTGAACTTTCTACGAACACAGACACTGATATTAATTAAGGGATGTCCAGATGGTTTTGCCAATTACATTGGAATCATATTAATGATTCAGATCATCACATTGTTTTCGCATACAATCAACAATATCTATTCCTAACACAAAAAAAATACTGAAACAAGCATAACCCCTGTTCTGGGGGTTCAGACGAAAATCATTTTTGCAGTAGTTACATCCGTTTCAGTGCTACAATTTCAGGGCCTCAGGTCGATGGTGACTGGAAGTTAAACTCCAACTAAATTTTTCACTGAATAAAAGATTTATCCTCCTATATAATATGGGGTTCTATTCTTTATAAGCACTTCTGATTTTTCTCAAATTTGCACAGTTACGCATGTATTGGATCTAGTCTTTTCCTTACAAGTAACTTGATGATTTTGTTCCCAAATCACTTTGCAAATGAAAACACAGGAATAGAACTAAGTAATCCAGCTCAAGTGATTTGAATAAACTTTAAAGCTTACGGGCAATTGAAATTCCATTCCCTGGTGTTATATATTACTTTATTCAACAATAAGCTATTTTTCCTTTCATCTCAAGTTAAATATATTTCTTGAGAACATTGAGCTAACGTCCTTTAGTTATTATTAGCTAATATATGATGTTTCTGCTACTTACAACCTTTATAACAATGAAAAGGATTCAGGGAATGTAAATTGGGCGTTTCAAATCTTGTTGATAATCTGAAACTAGGTGTGATCTTGGCCTGATAGACTAAACAAAGAGTTTATAAAAGACAACACCCTTTAGAAAGACAAATCAGTTAGGTTAACAATTAATTAAAATTTATAAACCTTCCCCATCGACATGAATGCTTCCACCTTCAAGAATCATAGAATGGGGAAACCTTGGAATCTTTTCAGTTTCCAGAACCTACAAGAGAAAATATTACAAACCAAAACATGATAAAGTGATAAGTATATGTTCAACAAAATGACGCTCCTTCATGTCCAATTTTCGACTTGCTGGTTAGAACTTGACCAACCTTTCTCGCAATAAGTAGGTCGAGGCTCCAATCTTCATAACAGCCTTCATCAATGCCTAAGAGATCAACCAGGTATGTATTAAAAAAAATTCCCATATATTTAAGATGAGCACATGATACAGACTTACAGTTTACACCAGAAATTCTTTCTAAATAGTGGAGATATAATGTAATGCACTTCTTGATGCAGCACAGAAGCAAAGGGAAGACCCTAGAAACCGACAAAAACACCTCGAAAAATAGAACACGACTACACGAGTGAAACTCAAATTACAAATCACATAAGGAAGCTACGCTAGAACTTGCATAAATTCATTCTGATAATCAAAATCTGGCACATGATCACAGGAAAAAAATCATTATTAATGAAAAATGAAAAGCGCCAAAATGATTCAAGGTTCAACATAGGAATCACTTCAGGTTTACATCCCTAATACCTTCTTGGAGCTTCTGTAGTAGGTCCTTGAACTTGAGAAACCCAAGTATACTTGAGTTAATGAAACTAGATGCTGAACAAAACTAAATTGTCCTTTCTAGAAAGCCCAATATCTACTAAGAAAGTTAAGCATATTACACCATTAAGCTTCATGATTACCAGCTTAAAATTAATGACGTTTAAAATAAATACCCATAGTTTCAGCAGATACTGAAAATAGTTGGGGAAAGCATTTGAGAGGGAGCTCAATCATTTGATACAAGTAGATAAACTAATCTAGGTACTATGTATTAGACTTAGATAACCTAGTCGAGGTATTATGTGTTAGACTGCCATTCTATCAGGCTGATATAACATGTGATGAAGAAAAGGTGTTCTGCATCATAATTGCTGCATATATACTACCTTTCATGTACAGGATTTAGACTTTGCACAGCATACTATCAGAATAAGTGACAATATTTGAAGGGGCCAGTACACGCAGACTTACCACCATAACCATTGAAATTCCAATCAATTCCTGCAATCTTGTTCCCCAGCTTCTCTTTACTTGATGCACTATGTCTGATAACAAACTGCCAAAAGAATCGCCACTCTTGATATATAAACTTCAGTGGGAAAGGAATATAATGTAGTTTACACAATTAGAAAGCTCACCGTTGGACCAGTGTCACGGAACCAAGAATCATTCATGCTCATCTCAATCACCCTAATATGTTCTGGCAACTGACTGCGTGCATTATTCCACTGCAGGAAATCTTATGTTTTCAATGGAGAACTAAATTAAAAGAAAATTACTGCAAATAGTTAAAATCTGGTCCAACCTGTGCATAACTGGCACATACAGTAACAGGCTCGAATCTTGAAATAGCAGATGCAACTTTTGCAAATGCACGTTGAGCATGCACTCCATGGTCACGCCAATTGTCTGGCCGTTCCTATGAATTAAGTGAAGCATGAATATGAAATCAGGCTTTATGTTTTTTTTATCTAGCTTATAAGAGCAATGAAGAGGAAGAAAACACATTTATGATGCAGATGAATTAAAAATATACTAAAATGAAAGTCCTAATGTACACAGGAGAGAGAGAGAGAGAGAGAGAGAGAGAGAGAGAGAGAGAGAGAGATTTGAATAAGCACGAGTTATATCCCAAAACAATTACTCAGAAGAACTTCAGACAGCATACAAAACAACTGACAAGACATTTATGCTCGGATTTTCATCATTTGACTGGCACATCCACTACAGAGGACTCCAGTGAAGATCAGTTAAAAAACTCAGAAAGTCCACTTTCTGAACAAGTCTGCTGATTTTCACTTCATCCGTTAGCATGTTAAGCCAATCACAACATCATCGGCCTTACCAAGTAGCATCAAACTCAAAGACATATCAGTATTTCTTGATTATTTTCAAGAAATGAGGCAAGACAATCCAAAGTTATAATCTAGCCATCCATATGATTTAACACCACACTTCACCTATGTACTAAAATATAATTTGTCAGGTATCGTGTAACTTGCAATAACAAAATCAGCTGGAAGAGAAGGAATAAACAACCAAAGAACAATTTCCTTCAAATTAAGATAAAGATTTAGTTCGTTCCGTTGAACAAGAACTTTGTTAACTAACACCAACCTAAATCTCATAATTCCACTTCATGTTTTTTTTAACCTCCTCCAACTAAGGGGTTGCTACCATGACAATTTCGCATATAATTAAATCAGGATTCAATCAAATTACAAAATCGAACAAAACTATCCATTTCCTTCTTATACTCATCAAAGTATAGCACCTCAAAACATCCATTTTGGGGGCAACCATGTCTGGTACTGATTTTTCTACACTAATTACTGATTAACTATCACCAAATTTAATGGAAAGAAACAAAAACCACCAAAAACAGAACATCCTAAAAAAGAAAATCCACCATCGTCTGGATGAAAGAACAACGGCAAAAACTAAAAACTGATAGAAAAAAGGGGAAAAATGAAAGATTAATAGATTCCATGTAAAAAGAAGGCGAACAGGAGAAAACTCACAGGCCATCCCATCCAACATTGGGAGTGAGGTTCCCACTCCGCGGGCATGTAATATCCATGCTCAACAGGCGTCCCCTTTAACTCCATTTCTAGCTATATTGCCTCTGCGAAATGATTTCCGAGTGTATAGAGTAGGCGCTCGTACACCAATTGAACCTAGTCGAAATAAAAGATTCTCTTCTGGAAAAAATAGTAATAAAAGATTCGGACACACTATTTTGCTAGAAAATAGTGGTAAAAAAATTTTAAAAGAAAATAAAATAAAATAAAATTTCAAAGTATGGTTGGATGTGAGTGAGTGAATAATAAAATTTATGGGAGAATATGTAATAATGATTAATTTTTTTGTGAAAAAATGTGTAGATGTGGTTGGTAACAGAAAAAATGATAAAAAGTAAAAATGAGAGAATACTATATTTTTTGAAAATTTTCATAAACAATCGCATGTTTGGTCAAGAAAAATTCTCCAGCGAAATGAAAATGAAATCTCTTTCACATCCAATCGCAGCCTACGAGTTAGGTTGTGATTGGTTGTGTGGATTTTTTCAATTTTTTTTATTTTTGAGAGAAAAAATATAGGATGTGTGATTGGTTGTGGTAAAAGTGAATTTTCTTTTTGAAAGAAAATTTCATTTATTTTCAAATTAACTCATTTTTCTCTTTCTCTTTCACACTCTTCACTACATAACTATACTATTTATTTCTCTCTCCTCCTATATATATAAATAATTCTGGTAATTTTTTTTATTTTATCACAACTTTTGTTAATTTTCTCTTAATCTTGACAACAAAATGTATAAAATGAGATTCATATTGCTTATTTTTTTGTGCAATTTTTATTTTATTCAATTTTCGTACATTATATTTTATAATATTATTTCCACAAAAAATCTCACAAACAATCAATATATCTAAAAGATTCAACATCACATCAATACAATCATTATTTTTTCTCTTTATATCCGATTTTCACTTTTAAAAATATTTCATCACTATTCACTCAGAAAATGAAAGTGAATGGAATGAAAACACAACTCATTCATATGTTTGCACCGTATTTTCTCTAATTAGACTCGGTTCTACTTTGATAAATGTCATATAAATTTATAAGACATTAATGTCCTTACTACCACATGATCGTGCCGCATAAGTTGTGGGAAAGGATAAACTGAAAAATATTAAGGGTGTTAGGTAAATATATTGTGAGGAAATTATTTTATCGTTTAGATATTTTTTATATAAATTTATCCTAATTTTCTAGTTTGATGTTGCTTTTAGATATCTACTTTTAATTCTTAGTTTAATTCTTAATTGAATACTCAAAACTTGATTATAGTGTTGACAAAACTTTTTTTATGTGACAACTTTGGTCAATTAACCACAATATATTGATCCCGTATTCTTACGACGCTTAAATTCAATAGATGTTTGGTGAGCAGAAAAACAAAAAACATAATTGTGCCGAAAACTTTGTACACATCACTATACCAATTCCCACCTAACTCCCCCCTTCCAGAATTTGTACTTAAAAAAAAAAAAAAAAAGAGTTTAGAGATCACCCAATTCCATTTAAATATATTGGGAGTGTTTGCAATCAACACTTCTTAGTTTTTGGCTAAAAAGTCACTTTGTAATGTTTGCAAAAATGTCAAATTATACTTCTTATTCTACTTTATTTAATCAAAATCTAAAAGCACGGAAAAATGTGCTTTAGATTTATATTTCTACTACGATTTAACTTTTACAAACAAATAAGCATTTTTCCAACTTTTTCACTAAACACTCTCAACTTCTGATTCTCAACTTCTAATTCTATTTGCAAACAAATAGAATCCTCAAAATACAAACTTCTGATTCTCAACTACTTTTACTTCTACTACCATAAACCATTCTTCTACAAGCACAAGTTTTTGCAAAACACTCCCATTATTCCATAGCTATCAGAATCCTCAGTCAAGCCAACATAAATAAATTTTTCTTTCGATTAAAAGGGAGACAAGAAACACAGGATTTAATCAATCCAGTTACAGAATCACAAAACCAGCTGTTTTATTTCAGGATTGCTTCACTAATTCGCCAAAGCAAACACAATCTTGTGTTTTTTTTTTTCCTAACACATTTCTAATCATATTCGAAAAAAACTCTGGATTATATATCATTGTTCCGATATCTGATGACCATCATATCATCAATTTGCATTTGAATTCCCTCCAAAATGAAATATGTCAAGGTTTACTCTTTTCCTAAGGGGATCTGAAAGCTTCACCAGCATAGCGAACATTTCCGAGTTCCTCTTCAATGCGCAGAAGCTGAAAAGAATAACAAGGATCAGTGAGATCAATTCAAGAAGGGTAAAGTTTGAATGTCCAAAAATCATTCCAAGACTATGGGAGTGTTTGCAAACACTTTTGCTTTTTGTAAAAAGTGATTTATTGTAGTAGAAGCAAAAGTAGTTGAAATCAAAAGTTGGTAGTGTTTGCAACTAGAATCCAAAAACTCAAATTTGAAAGTGCTTTTTTAGTTTAAAAAATTAAAGTTGAAGTGTTTATAAAAGAAAAAGCAAACTTCTTCGTATTTACAAAAATAGCAGAAGCCATTTTCCAAAATTAGAAGCACAGCCACCTCAGCTTTTAGATTTTGGTTAAATGAAGCAAAAGCAAACATTAGTATTTGTAAACACTAAAATGTGATGTTTTAAGCTAAATGCTGAGAATCATTTACATATATGTGTGCGTGTGTTTGCAAACACTCCCTATAACATCCGAGGGAGAAACTGAACCAAAAAGGGGGGGTTTATAAAAAAGCGATTTTTCCAGCTAAAAGCTGAGAATCACTTTTGTTTTTTCTTAAATATATGTCTGCAAACACTCCCTATAATGTCCAAGGGAGAAAATGAAACTAAAAAGGGGTTTTCCCTCCCCTTGTCTCCTTTTGGTCGAAAGACACTACATTCTTTTTACCTGATTGTATTTGGCCAACCGCTCGCTTGGCAAGGAGCTCCGTCTTGATCTGCATAATGAATAGTATAGTTAGTCCAATGCTAGTAAAAAGAGACGGGAAATATGAAATAGAGAAGTCAAAACCTGTCCACTAGCCAAGCCTACAGACAGATCTGCAATGAAGTTGTCTTCAGTTTCACCACTGCGGTGACTAACCATAACTCCCCAACCAGCAGCTTTTGAGTCGAGTGCTGCTTGAATGGATTCAGTGACTGTACCAATCTGGTTAACCTGCAATATTATTAGTAGGGGAGGTCAGACACATATATAAACAGTATAGAAAAATTTCAGACAACAATTGAAATACCCAAGATTCTATTTCAGATGATCTCATTCAATATTTTAAAGGGATATTAACAAAAATTACCCCTGCGGTTTGGGGTAGTTACAAAAGATCTAGAGAGGTTTCAAAATTACAAAACGCCCTGAGGTTTGATTATGTCTTCTGTTCCTCCAAAAGGAAAGAAATCCCAAACTAAAGGCCTTAATGGAAAGATGCTCACCAGACCGAATATGAAGCTTTGATAGCAGGTCTTGTTAAATGTAAGAGGGTAACTATAATATTTTTACAATGTAAAGGAGGGTGTTTCAAATGGTTTGCTTATGAAGGCGGCAGAGTGTAATACAAAATCAAACCTCAAGGGGATTTTTGTAATTTTTAACAAAAATTACCCCAGCGGTTTGGGGTAGTTACAAAAAGATCTAGAGAGGTTTCAAAATTACAAAACGCCCTGAGGTTTGATTCTGTCTTCTGTTCCTCCAAAAGGAAAGAAATCCCAAACTAAAGGCCTTAATGGAAAGATGCTCACCAGACCGAATATGAAGCTTTGATAGCAGGTCTTGTTAAATGTAAGAGGGTAACTATAATATTTTTACAATGTAAAGGAGGGGTGTTTCGAAATGGTTTGCTTATGAAGGCGGCAGAGTGTAATACAAAATCAAACCTCAAGGGGATTTTTGTAATTTTTAACAAAAATTACCCCTGCGGTTTGGGGTAGTTACAAAAAGATCTAGAGAGGTTTCAAAATTACAAAAACGCCCTGAGGTTTGATTCTGTCTTCTGTTCCTCCAAAAGGAAAGAAATCCCAAACTAAAGGCCTTAATGGAAAGATGCTCACCAGACCGAATATGAAGCTTTGATAGCAGGTCTTGTTAAATGTAAGAGGGTAACTATAATATTTTTACAATGTAAAGGAGGGGTGTTTCAAATGGTTTGCTTATGAAGGCGGCAGAGTGTAATACAAAATCAAACCTCAAGGGGATTTTTGTAATTTTCAAACCTCGGGGGTAATTTTTTGTAATTATCCCTATTTGAAATTCTGTCAAGTGTCAAGACAAATGCTTTGTTCTGTTTACGGAAAGCCAGAACTTTAATAGGCGTTTTCGGTAAATAAATCAACTTTCTAAACAATTATATAGAATGTGTTATACGTGATTATGGGCTTGGATACAAGAAGGGTTATAATTTAGGTAAATAAATCAGTTGGCGGTATTTATGTAATTTTTCCTAGTATCAAATTATTTTGGTAAATAACACATCATTTTAAATTACGACGATGTGTGTTGTACCACATAAATGGGTTAGTTTGGTGAATGTGACACAACTTCAGGGGGTGTCTATGTAATTATCCCTAGTATCAAATTACTGTTTCATCTATAAGTTATCATGAAAATATTCATGAAAGACCTCAGGTATGAGGTAACTAACGGAGCTTTCTAACAATCGACAAAGTATTCAAGCAGATAAATAGTTGTGACGTAGTGGTGCAGATTTATGTGTGTATGCTTCTCAAAAGGTCAACAAAAAATGCTTGAAACGTAACAGGCTAGAGTGAAAACATCCATTATGCAAAACAAAAGATAATAGCAGCTTTTCACCAAGATAAATGAACATAAATTCATGAAAGAATATAGCCAGTGTAAGCACGCACCTTCAGCAGCAAAGCATTGCAGGCTTTCTTCCCAATAGCTTCTGCTATTCTTTTCGGATTAGTGACTAACAAATCGTCACCCACGAGCTGGATACCAACTGAGGATTGCAGTGACGACCACGAGCTCCAGTCGTCTTGGTCAAATGGATCCTCAATTGATACAATCGGAAAATCTCTGACGCAATTCTTTATATAAATCACCGAGGCTTTCAGCTGTCAGCACATGAGCACCGTCATTTGGTTGTTTCTTGAAATTGAGATCATACTTCCCGTCTTTAGTGAGGAACTCTGAAGCAGCAACATCCATCCCTATTTTGATCTGGACAAATACTTTCGACTTCATGTTGAGAAACAAAGAAATAACACACGCCACGTATGAAGAACAATTAAAAAAGGCAATATTATTTTACCTTGCCAGTGTACCCTGCCTTTTCAATTGCATCTATGAGAAGTACCAATCCTTCCCTGTTATCCTGTACATTGGGAGCAAATCCACCTTCATCTCCGACGTTGCATGCATCTTGTCCATATTTAGCTTTGATAATTCCCTTCAGAATATGATAAACTGCTCCAAAAAAAAGCAAGCGTAATTAGTCATCTTATCCAAATCTCACAATAGTCCAGAGTACAAGCACTGTTACAAGTTACAGTATCTGGGGCCAACTTTACAAATGTGGTTTCACAAAATCATAGTCCACAACCAGACCACGAGTTTAAAGTGCATATGAATGAGAATTGCGTATTCCATATACTGAGATGGATCTTAGCAACATATTTTCCTATATTTGTTTGTCATTCGCATAATTCTTCGGATATAAGCTTTTAACGCCATGTTTATTTCACCGTTTGATGGGGGATGCGTAAAACCAACATGAAATTTGGTAAGAACCAATAATTCCACGAGCATAACCCACATACTGCTAGGATTGATTCCCAGGCTTCAACCATGACATTCCTTTACCTCATAGCAAAGCCACATATGGCCAAGACCAGAATTCGGAAAACGTAAATTTAGAACAAGGTCTTTTAGTTGTGGAACTACCTAATGATGTTTATTAGACTGATCGTTAACTTTCGTAAATTACTAATCTGTAGTAAATAACAAAAAATTCAGTAAGCAACTTGGTGATTGTTAATAAAGATGGCTATAATAATTAATCAGAAGATAGAAGAGGATTTGCAAAAAATAATGAATAATCTACTTCACTAACCTTCACTGCCCATTTGGAATGCCTCGGAAAACGAGGTTGCTCCTACTGGCAATATCATGAACTCTTGCATGGCCAGGTTGTTGCCAGCATGGCTGCCTCCATTGATTACATTGAATGCTGGGACCGGCATAACAAGCTCCTTCGTGTTTGATATTTCCTGTATGTGCCTGTAAAGTGGCACTCCCTTTGCTCCTGCACCAGCTCGACACACACTAAGAGAAACTCCTAAAATAGCATTAGCCCCAAGTTTCGATTTATTTGGAGTCCCATCAATCTCCAGCATAACACCATCGACATCAGTTTGATTCCTTTAATGAGAAGAAAAATAAACCGGGTCATGGCAAAGCAATTCACAGTTATAACAAAGTGGTGTAATGCATTATATAATCGTAACTCCTTTCCCAATTGCTACACACAGAATACAATCGATATCTAACATAAGACTTTCACTTGTTTAACTCTCATTCCAAACTTCACTTACTGTAATGATTGCTAAAGCATTTTCTTCTGTTTATTCCAGACTCGAAAATCCACTATCACACTGTAGCACTAGGGCGTTTTCTCCACCAATGTTGACAAATACATATATGCACTCAGGTAATAAACTAAACATACATTCTACACCAGGTGGGAGCGTTATCCATGGCTTCCAAATTACACAAAAGATGACAAAACTGTAATTTAAAATCCCTCTCCAAGAAATATAACTCTCAAAAGACAACCTACAAAGTTTTACTACACAGAAACTAAGCAGATTTTTACTGAAACTGTCCTGTTATAAATATAAAAATACAACCCACCGAGGTAAATTGATAACTGATCAACTTGGAAAAATAAAGCAGCACAATGAACAACCATACTCCAAGCCCAAATAATAAAGCACCACTAAAATACTTTCATTCTTCACATTCTGAAGCACAAAAATTTACCCAAAATCTAAGAAAAACAGCAACTAAACGCGTGCACACTATACAACAAAACATGAAAATCGAACATTGACCCAAAAACATGAGAAAATGAAAGAGTCATTTGTTTTGTACCTGACATCAACACCAATAAGCTTAGGACCCAAGAACTCATTAATATTTTCAACTGCATTAAGGACACCTTTACCCCCATAAACACTCTTATCCCCATCTCTGAGCTCCAGAGCCTCGTAGATCCCAGTGGATGCTCCGCTGGGGACGGCCGACCGGTAAAGGTTGTCATCCTCCGTGATCAGATCAACCTCAACCGTCGGATTTCCTCTGCTGTCCACGATCTGCCGTGCTTTCACTTTTTTCACCTTCGCCGAGGCCTTCGACGCAACGGTGGAAGACGGCGCGACGGCGACGGAGCTGCGGACATTGAACGGCCGCGATTTGATCTTCTGGGTGGTGGGCAGCGAAAACAGAGGCGTTTGCGAAGTGGGTTTGGTGGAGAAAATGGGTTTTGAAAGCTGAGATGGTGTCAAGGCCATTTTGCGTGAAAAAAAAAAAGAGACGGGCAGAAAGAGAGAGCGTTGTGGGATTTGAGATTCAGAGTGATGGTTTACAAGAAAGAATATAAAGAAGAAGAGGGTTTGGGGTTTAATGGGAAAGTCCGCCGAGGGGGCGAAGAGAGCAGAGGTGTGGAGTTTGTTGTTGTTGAAAATGGCTTTTGGTGGTTGTTGGAGACTATGGGTTGGACGTTAAGAATTAAGGGGCAAGAGAGAAGAAGGGTGTACTGGTTTGAATTTATGAATATTTTATGAGCATGTGTAGTAAAGCATGAAGTAATGTGGCACTACATTCCAAGAGATGATTAAATAAAGGGAGCTGCTTATCGACACCCCCAAAACGTTAAGACACCCCTTCATATAATTTCAAAAATGTCGTTAGTTTAAAAGACTATGATCTGTTATTTAAATAAATAAGTTTTAATACACTTCATCTTCATCACACAAACTCACGTTCTTGGAAAAAGTCAACCTTTTTTTGTAAACCCTAGATTTTTAAACACTCATATTATTGAAAATATTTAATTTTGTCGAATAATATAAGTATATCCTTAATTTGCAACTTAAAAGTGTGTTATTTTTTCATTTTACAAACTGAAAATTTATGTTGAATAACAAAAGTGCAATACTAAGACGATCGCGGTGTGGCACGATCGTAATTATTTTTCGATCGTGCCACTTGCATAATGGCACGATCGAGGCACGATCGTAGTTACTTTTGATCGTGCCACTTGCATAATGGCACGATTGATGGCACGATCGTGAGTTACTTTTCGATCGTGCCTTATGGCACGATCGAGTATACCATCGTGCCACCCGCCGCCTTTTCCCAAACTCATACAAAACCAAAAAAAAATTATGTAACTCTAGAATCAAATAAATACAATTACCTAACACTTATACCTAATAATTACCCAAACTAATCCAACTATAAGTGCGAAATTAAATTAAAGTATTAAATTCAAAATTAAAATAAATTAAAAAATGCGTAATTTAAAAGATATTAAATCTTTTTCCGTTGCCGGAACAAAAAAGATTGGTAGAATTTCTTCCGACGCCGTCGCCGCGCCTTGGGTTTATCATTTTGGGTGTATTTGGGAGGGAAAATAAGTGCAAGGGTAAAATTGGAAAAAAAGGGGGGTGAACTCATCAATTGTGCCATATATGAAAAAGTAAGAGATGTGTACTTAGAAGGTGGGTGTACTCATAAAAAAAAGGGGTGTGAATAGCGCCACCCTTAAATAAATAAATTAAAGTTTGTGAAGATTTTTTTTTTTTTTGAGAACAAGTTTGTGAAGATTATTATAGAAGAAGGCTATAATATAAAAATTTGAGGTTTTTTTTTTTTTTTTGAAAACAAAAATTTGAGGTTGTTTATTTACGTTTTCAATCAAATTTCACATTTTACATTTTTAGAATTGAAAATATTTTCATTAATATTTAGTTTAAGTTTCATTCCTATGACTCATCTACTAAATGGCTTATTAAAACATAAACAAAAATTACAAGAGAAAAACAGAATCTAGCTATTACAACTTGTTAGAACTGCAATTTTTGGAGCATAATTATAAACCGAGTTGAGACAGAACCACAATCGAAAGCTAAGTCGAGAAAAAATCTTTTTCTGCAAGACAAATACGTCTCGACTAATGCTCACAGATTGACGTAATGTCTCTAAAGAAGCTTCGTCTTTTTTGTAGTAGACACACTGTTCTAAAAATCCTCGCCTAACCCCGATTAGTCCCCGCCTAGGCGCTAGACTCTCTTGTCCGCCTACGTTATTCTTCCAATTAGGCCCCGCCTAACTCTGCCCAGGTCCCGCCTAACCTCGCCCAGACTCCGCCTAGGCGCTAGGCCACAGTCTGCCGCACAACTAGCGTCTAGCGCTTTTTAGAACACTACTAGTAGCACCACTAATACAAAAACACCAAAAAGGAATGGTGTTGCAAGATGTGAAGTAACATTTGTTGTAACACTCTCTGAATATGTGGATTTGTTATGAATTTTTGTGACCTTATGCAATGCACAACTAGCCTATTTATAAGCAACAATTCCAAATTGACTACTATCTAAGATGTTACAAACTCAAACTCCAATGATCACACAAAACAAGTTGAATATGAACTTGGAACCAAAAGGTCGGACCGTGGACCTAGACCAAACCTAGGGTCGGGCCGAGCCATAAGACCATCCGACGGGTACGAGAAATAAGACTTAACTTTCAATGTCGGATAATGCTTAGATCTTTCAACTCCATTTACATAATGCATATTAGTGTGGTCAGCTTCGTGTATTAATTTCTCTTACTTACTGAATTCGATTCAGAGAAATTAAACACACTATGAACATCTAGTCAAAATATAGATTAACAATATACAGTTTCATTCCTCCAAAATTAAATATTTATCCACCAAGAATTTGGTCATAATCGGGTTGAAGATCACTTTATCAAAACCAAATTTCTAATAGTCCCCCACATGAGTGGAAATTAATGCATGTATGAACATAAACACGCAAACCAGTCTTCAAGAGACAATATTGCATTCGAAAATATATCTTGTGGTTTTGAGCCTTCTGCAGCTTAATACTATCTGAAACACCGACAAGCCAATTCAATTGACGCAATGCCTTAAACTATTCCACCTTGTTGTACATCGAAATCAACAATATTAACACAATAAATTCTCAATCTCTTATGTTCTCACATTTTATATCCATATCGACCATCGACAATTGGATTCATAAATGTAACTTTGAAGTGGCCCACATTTCTTACTTATATATGCGATATCATATTCGAGTATTCTCATACTCAACATCATTGAGATGTAGGAATTATTAAAAGTCAAAAGACTTAGCCTCACCACAATCTTCGCAGTGTTGGCTTTACTTTCTAGGAATGGGTTTGAACATTGTTTTTAAGTATTACAATATAACTTTCATAGCTTAGCTTTTTTTATTGAACCAAGTTTTTGGGATCTCTAGTTATCATGGTTGTATTACCACTCTTTTGGACTTTAAGCTCATTCACTTTAGCAACTTACTCAATTGATCTCGATTCAGCCGCTTTCACAAAGTGGTCTTCCAAATTGTCTTTTGATTTGTCAATTGACGTCTCACCGCTTGAGATCAATTGTCGTAAGGTGTTATGTTTCTGACTATCATATGTCAATACTTACCGTTATACATATTGTTATGTCCCCTTTCCAATAGCCGCTTGACTATCACAATATATCATCATAGAAGGCACATGCTTACTCCAACATGAAATATATTTGAAAACATTTTGAAGTTAATTGTTTCTTCACCAGCTTTATCTAAAGCTAAAAACTCAGATTCCACAGTGGATCGACATGTTTGCTTTATGGACTTCCACGACACCACATAACCTATAATGGTAAATATGTATCCACTAGTGGAGTAGGAACCCTCGATTCTAAAATCTAAATAGCATCACTATATTCTTAGATATCTCGAGTAGTATAGCCCAAATCCAAGGTATACTTAAATTATTTTAATACCTTGATTAACATTTTCCAATACTCATGACTTGGATTGCTCGTGAACCTACTCAATCTGTTTTTACATGATAGGTTAAGTCTAGACATGTATAATTTGTGATGTACATCGGACTACATATAATACACGAGTATTTCAATTGAGCCACTGTTCTCGCTTTTATTAGCTATTAGATATACACTTAAATCAATGAGTGTCTTTGATGGTGAATCGTCGGAAGCATTGAATTTCTTGAACACTATCTCTACATAATGGGATCATGACAAAATAATTCCATCGAGTCCTACTAATTTTGATCCCTAAGATCACATCGCCATCATCACATCCTTTCATGACAAAATTTCTCTTTAATATTATTTTCGTATACATGATAGGATCATGGCTCATCATCCATGATTAACAAGTCGCTTACGTATATATATATATATATATATATATATATTATGACAAATGTGTCTGATATCTGTTTGACACACATTTATTACACTCGTTGATTTCTAACCCATTTTGATATATTGTATTGTCAAACTTAAGATGTCATTGTTTGAAGCTTGCTTAAGTCCTGATAATGACCTTATCAACTTAAACACTTTTTTCTCTTGATCGGGTACAACAAACCCTTCAAAGTTGATCCATATAGATTTCCACATGTATCTATTTAAAACTATCATCTTAATATCTATATGGTGAATCTCAAGATTGTGTAAAGCAATAATCGCAAGAAGCATTCGAATACATGTAATACTCGTTATTGGAGAATAAGTGTCACAAGCCGCAATGGAAAGCCGAGTCAAGACATAATCTCATTTTGCAAGACAAATATTTGTCTACTAGTGCTAACAGATTAATGTAATCTCCTATAAAACAACATCGTCTTTTGTGTAGTAGCACCACTAACACAAAAATACCTTCAAACTTGACGGAGAAAAATTGGCCGCTAACCAACCTAGGTGGGTTTTATGTTGAAACACTCGGAAGGGAACACATTATCCTACTAACTAATCGTTGGTTTTATGTTGAAACATTCAATAAAGGAACACATCATCATGCTAACTTGAGTTGTTGGTATCGGATCTCACAAATTATGATTCATTTGCAATCTCTCACACAATCTCTCATTGTAGGAACTAATACCCTCGTCTTCCATCCTCAAGTTTTTGAACTTGGTAGTCAGCAACATCAGTTTTTTTTGGCGAAAACTAAAAAATCATTCATGGTGTTTCTAAATAACATCCCAAGCTCTTTTTCTTCAGTGTGATTGGAGATTATCCTAAACATATCCATGTGTACAACTCCAAAATAATGTTGAGAGCCATATAATTCAGATTGCCAATTGGACCTCTTCATCAGACCAATTATATCAAGATTTTTGTATTGAATCGCCATTAATATCCATATCTTTATGTGGAATCCATCTACTGAGAATTACATGCCAAGCCCATTCATCAATATGTACGTTCGCATCTTAAGTTTCCAGATTGAATAATTCGATCCATCGTGTGTGGGTGGGCGAAAATTGAAATAGCTTGAACATTTATGGTTGCTTTGTAGAACGCATGATCAACACTCAACACAACAAATTTTGGAACTAGATGCCAATTGGAAGAATTGAAATCCATGAACATCAAGAATTTTCTTGTGTTAGAGTACAAGTGAAACAATAGTTCACTTAAAAAATTCTCCCTCTAAATAATGGCACTCTGAAGAAAGGTTTGTATTATCTAGGATCCGCCGTTCCTAGTCATTAGGATTAGTCCGCCGTAGGCCTCGGTCTTCGTCGGTGCTAGAATCGACAATGGGCTAGGCTCGGGCCAAGCCGCCAAGCCCATCGGGTCGATGCATAAAATCGGGCCTGATCGGGCCGCCCGAGTTCGCATCGAGCCTCTATTTTTCTAGCCCACCAATTTTTTGCCATGGGCCACGGGCCATCAGGCCAAATAAGCCCATGTTAAAATATTTTTAAAAATAAAAAATACTAAATAATAACATAAATGGATAAAACTTAACTTGAAACAAGCAGATAAATTTACAATTGAAACCAGATTATCCTTTACTTTAAAAATACAAGTATCAACTACCAAGTCTCTTCCCATAATATAAATAATGCAAACTAATACAAATATACAAATTTTAAATATGCAAACTTATATATATATATATATATATACAAGTATCAATTTCCACTTTTACTTTAATACATTTTGTCCTATAATTTATTTTAAAATAATATTACCCGTGCACTATGAATTTACAAGTATTATGATTGTAAGGGGTGGTAGGTGTGTACGAATTTTATATATTAAGCATTATTGGTATATAATTAAATTGATTGTTATTTTTATCTATATCTACTTTTAATGTCTAGCTAATGATACACAGGGTGACAAGCATTGTTGGTATAATATACATATATATTTTACTTCACCAAAAAATGAATCACAGAAAGAAAAAAGATACACATATATATACAACGCCTACACATATGAGAGAGGATAGGATTTTGTTTGTGTTTATTTTTTCAGTTTTGTGATATGAGAAACAATAAAAAAAATGTGCAGTGAAGTAGACTTGGTCAACTGCTGCTACTAATCCTTTATTTCGTGATTTTTCCCCCAAAAATCTTGGGCCTCGCCAGCCCAAAAAAATCGGGCCTTTTCGGTCCAAGCCCATTCGACCCGACAAGCTCATTGGTCGGGCTTTTTAGGCCCGAATTTTTTTGGGCCTTGAAAAATAAGGCCCAACCCAACCCTAATATAGGGTAGGGTGGGCCAGCCCATTGGACTGGGCCGATTTTGCCAGCTCTGGTCAGTGCCTCTATTTGCATCTCTCATCTTTGTCCTAACAACCTAAAATCTCTATGTCTTTGTTTCTTTCCATCTTTGTTCTCCTATATTGGCTCATTTTTGTCTTTCTTATCTTGTGATTTTATTTGAACTCCTTGTTATGTTTCATTCTCATTGATTTAGTGATTGTTTTTCATTTATATTTTCTCGTGGTTGGTCTAGTTGTGATTTTTAAATGCATGCGGGACTCGATGCATATAATCGTGTGGGTCTTCGGAATGGCAAAGAGAGTCAGAGAGGGTAACAAACAAATCATTAGCAGTAATAGATGAAAAAGAACCAATTATTATTACAGATCTAGGAGGACAACCAAACAACAACACTCATTGTGCTAGATTGGGAAAGTCCAGTACATAAAAATCATTTAACGTGTTTGGTCTCTTGAAATCGTGGCGCAAAGTTTGGAAACCGACAAATGGCATGACAACAAAGGAACTAGAACCAAACATGTTCTCTTTTCAATTCAACCATTGGTGAGATATCGATAGAATAATGTCGTTGCAACCTCGCACTATGACAAAAACGCGTTTTGATACTCAAGAAATTGGGCAAAATGGGGATCCAACCTTCTACCATGAACTTTGACACTATTCCATTTTGGGTTAGAATATACGACCTTCCGATTATAGGTAGACAAGAAAAAGTGTTAAGGGCAATTGGCAACAGATTTGGCCAATTCATCGAAGTGGACCCAAAAACTCTAGTCGGAGTGGACCGAAGAATTCAAATAAAAATTCTCTTGGATGTTACGAAACCACTTAAACAACAAACAAGGATTGTAATTGGAGATGGACATGTTAGATAAATGTTTTTATCAAGATTTTGATGATTATGTTTAAATGAGTTTTTATACCAAAACAATGTTTATATATGTTGTCCAAATACTCCTAAATGATTTAAAATATTTTTACTAATTTTTGGAGTATTTCTTAGAGTTTATCACTCGATAAAATTGAACAACGCTTTTGATGATTTTATGTTAATTGATTTTTACACCAAAACAATGTTGTTCAAATACTCCAAAAAGATTTAAAATGTTTTTACTAATTTCATGGAGTATTTCTTAGAGTTTATTATTCGATAAAAATGGACAACATTTTTGATGGTTTTGTTTAAATGAGTTTACTATGTTTATAAATATTGTCCAAATACTCCCAAGTGATTTAAAATGTTTTTACTAATTTTTTGGAGTATTTCTTGAAGTTTATTTTTGATAAAAATCGGACAACATTTCAATTTGGAGGTCGACCGGTCAAACAAGAGGACGACCGGTACCTGAAGAGTGCGTAAATGAAACAGAACACTCTGAAACACAAAAATTGAAGAGGGGGACCGGTCAAGCAGGGGACCGACCGGTCGCACCATAGGGCGACTGGTCGCACCCCCTAGTCGACCGATCGACCCCCCCTTCGACCTGTACCTGGATCGCACTATTTTTTTTCAAACGTTCGAGGATGAATTGTACCGTTTGAATTCTGTGACGAAAAATTGTACCGTTTGAATTCTTTGACAAAGAAATCGTGACAAAAAAATTGTACCGTTTGAATTCTTTGACAAAGAAATCGTGATAGAAAAATTGTACCGTTTGAATTCTTTGACAGCAAGATTTACTTTTCATTTTTGTACAATATTTCTACATCTTGTGATCCTCTTTTTGTAGACAAAAGCAAACAAGAAGAAGCCTATGTTGGGAGCCTATGTTGGTGAAGACTCTTCTATAAATAGAGGATGAATTGAAGACACAAGATACAACAACACAAGCAAATACACAACATGAAATCTGCAAATTTCCAAGCTTTCATATTCAACACTCTTGTTGTATTTATAGCCTAAGTATTTCACTTTCACATCTTGAGGTCTATGCTTTATTTCTTGATTACACTTGCACTCAAATTGTAATATTCATTATTGAGTTGTAATCTTGATTTTTGTCATCATTCAACACAAGACATCCTTGTGAGTATTCTTGTGGAAAGAATACACTTGGGTGATCTAGGTGATAGGTGTTTCAAGAGTGTGGTGCTCTTGAGGTATTGAAGAATTTGGTATTCTTCAAGGTTGAAGATTGTGGTAATCTTCACAAGGTGCCGTTGGAGATTGTGGTAATCTTCAAGACAGATTGTGGTAATCTCAAAGGTGGTGTTGTAGAAGAGTGTGGTGCTCTTCAAGGTGATGTTGTAAGGTGTTGTATTAATTTTGGAAATTAATAAAATCTTTTTTCTTTTTTGAAATCCATCCCGGAGATACTGGGGTGGTAGAGGATTAGGCCCTAGGTGGGTTGAACCTCTATAAATCGACGCGTGTTGTTTACTTCTCGCACCTTTATTATTGTCTTGGCGTATTTGATCCGAAAAAGTGGGCATAATCGGAAAGATGGAGATAATCTATTCACCCCACTCTAGATTATCGTAGCCGCTTGGACTTACAAGTGGTATCAGAGCCAAACTCTTTGGCAAGCTCGTTCCATATCGCGAGTAAAGAGGAACGATCATCGGCTACAAACGAAGTCTACCTTACCGGCGCCTCCACCACCAAGCCACCTCTATTTGATTCCAAAAATTATGCATTTTGGAAAGAAAGAATGAAATTTTATCTACAAGGTTGCGGGTTCGATATTTGGAACACGGTCATTAATGAAGAATCCATTCCGATGAAAGATACAGCACACGCCTCCAAAGTCTTCAAGGAGCTCAATGATGAAGAGAAGAAAATCATCTCCTTAAATGGTAAAGCTCTTAATGTTATTTATTGTTCACTTACCATTTTGGAATATAATCATATTGTAGGAATTAAATCGGCACATGAAGTATGGAGAAAATTAGAAGAAGTATATGCAAATGAAAGGAGCCACTCAAAAGCATCTACTTCTCAAATGGATACAAACCCAACATGGGATGAGCTTCCTACAACTTCCGACGTTGATGAAAATGAACGATGTCTTATGGGCTTCGAAGAAGAAAACGAGGTAAGTTCAAAACCCTCCACTTCTTATGATAATGAATTACAAAATGATTATAGTGATTTGCAAAATGATTTTGATGAACTTTAAAATGAATTCCAAAGCTTACTTGTTAAATACAAAAATTTGAAAAAGGAATTCAATATTTTGAAAATTGATAAGGATAATTTATTTTCCTCTTATGAATCACTTTCATGTGATCACACCACCACACTTGAAAAGGTTAGAAACCTTGAAAAAGAAAATAGTACTCTTGTTGAGGATATTAATTGCATGAAAAATGATTTATCAAAATCCAACTTGAGTACCGATAAAATGACCGATATTATTGATGTTCATAGTTGTGATAAATTGAAACAAGGACTTGATCATAAGCCTAGTGTTGTTAATTATGTGAAAAGAAATCAAGTCCCTATGCATATTGGTCATTATGCTCCCAAAATTACTACTTGTTTTTATTGTGGTAAAACGGGTCACACGGTTAATACTTGTCGGTCTAGAAATAGCTCTAATTATTATTGGAGACCTAAAAGTCTCAAAGCTAATTCCAAAGGACCCAAACACTTGAGGGTACCACAAAATAATGTCATATTAGGTACCCGGCAGAATAATAATCGAGGAAAATACATACCGCCAAGAAGACATCAAATGACCATTTCATTTGATCAAAGGAGAATACAACATCAAAATAAATTTCCAAGAGGAAGACACTATCAACAATGGGAAAAACACAATCCTTGGAAATGGAGCAATTGGAGAAGCTATCATCAACAAGATAATTTTCAAAGGGGACGATATCATCAACAATGGGAACAACACAACCCATGGAAATGGTGTAATTGGTAAACTGTATCTCCTCATTTAAATATGCATTTTATTTTGTTATGCATGTTTTTTTTTTGTGCCTTAATTGTAAAATGAGTTTTCAAATATTTCTTAATATTAAGGTCTTCAATATATATTTGTGTTTTTAAATATTTTGAAAAGGAGACCTTGTATATTTTGTTCTCAACTCTTGTGCATTTACATAAACTAAGATGCTTTTATTATTTCTTATGGTTTTATATAGCATAAACACATTTATGATATCTCTTATTGATTAGCCCACACTTGTATCATTATGTTTGTGCAAAACGTGTTTAAGAATTGTGTAGGACATATATATTTTCATCAATGGTTATTTTCTCAAAAGATGACCATAAACTATCGAGGTATGCTCATCATTGGTATTCATCCTATAGACTCGATATATTTTTGTCATTCGTGCTTGTTTTTCAAAGTATTTTATACAAGTGCTATTTAGAGGATTTTTTGATTTTTTAAAAGGCATTATTTGATATAGCTTGTTTTATCCAAGATTTGTAAAGGATTATATTTTGTTTTTGATAAAACATTTGATTTTTTAAGTTATGCATTTTATTGCACATATAAAATTATTCTTGGTTGCTTTGTCAAAGCTCTTGTTCATATGCTTCTTGTAAATGAGGTCTCACCTATATGCTCTCGGATCTTCAAACTTCAAAAGAGACCTTATATAGCTTTCTATAAGCTTATTTGAACTTACATGTTTTATGAAACTTGTGATAATTTGTTTGAAAGCATAGTATGTGTTACTTGTTATTATGTCTCTATTATTCGATATTACTATGCTCTTATGCAAGATATCTTGATTAAGATTTTGCAGAATTTTTTTTTGTATTTTGGAACAAGCTTAATGACCAAGAGGAGGTTAGTAACTCAAAAGGTATTGATTTTGATGTAACATTTGCACTCATAGCACGTTTAGAAGCTATTTGCATTTTACTTGCCCATTCTTGTTTTAAGAAAATTTCAAGCTTTACCAAAAGGATGTTAAATCCAATTTTCTAAATGGTTTTATTCTAGAAGAAGTCTATATAAAACAACCTCCGGGTTTTAAAAATTTTTTTAGGCCAAATGATTTTTATAAAAGGCCTTGTATGATTTAAAACAAGTACCCCGTGTATGGTATGATATGTAAGTCCAAGCGGTTACGATAATCTAGAGGGGGGGTGAATAGATTATCTCCATCTTTTCGATTTCGCCCTATTTTTCAAACCAAATGCTCAAACACAATAATAAAGGTACGGAATGTAAACAACACACGTCGATTTATAGAGGTTCAACCCACCTAGGGCCTAATCCTCTACCACCCCAGTATATCCGGGATGGATTTCAAAAAGAAAAAAGATTTTATTAATTTACCAAAAATTAATACAACACCAACTTACAACAACACCTTGAAGAGCACCACACTCTTCTTCAACACCACCTTTGAGATTACCACAATCTCTTCTTGAAGATTACCACAATCTCCAACGGCACCTTGTGAAGATTACCACAATCTTCAACCTTGAAGAATACCAAATTCTTCAACACCTCAACAAGAAGATTACCACAATCTTCTTGCACCTAACACCTAGATCACCCAAGTGTGTTCTTACCACAAGAACACTCACAAGGATATCTTGTGTTGAATGATTACCCAAAAATTCAAGATTACAACTCGATAATGAATAATACAATTGAGTGCAAGTGCAATCAAGAATAGCCTAGACCTCAAGGATGTGAAAGTGAATAGCTAGGAAAATTACAACAAGAAATAAGACAATGTAAGAACAAGTATATTCTTGAATGTATCTTGTTGTGTTGTAGTTTTCTCTCATGTTGTGTTGCTTCAATTCTTCCTCTATTTATAGAAGATGTCTTGTACATGATAGGCTCCTCTTGGAGACATGAATTCTGTAAAAAAATTGCAAGACAATTGAAGAAAAGAGCTGTTAGAAACCAATCCCACAAATTAAGGAAAAGATGTCTGCTGCACAATGGTTACATTTTTTTGTCAAACTTAAGAGCGACCGGTCGCGGCCGCAGAAATAGAGTTTGAAAAAATCGTATCAACATTTACACAGGCGGCCGGTCGACGTGCACCTCGACCGGACCGACCCTAACCACAACCGGTCGCGCTCATCAAAAAAATGAAAGACATGGAAGTCCGTTTTGAATTTTGCTCCTGTGCACGGTCGCCTATATAGTCGACCGATCGGACGGCACCCGGTTGCCCTATAGGGCGACCGGTTGCCTCGACCATTTTCTCGCAAACATGAAGTTTTCTGTTTTCTCAACTTTCAGTGCGGGTTGCCCTATCGGCTGACCGGTTGACCTCAAAACAAAAGTGTTGTCCAATTTTATATCGAAAATAAACTTCAAGAAATACTCCAAAAATAGTGAAAACATTTTAGACCGATCGGGAGTATTAGGACAACATTTAGAAACATTGTTTTTGGTGTAAAAATACATTACCGAAAAATCATTAAAAGTGTTGTCCAATTTTGTCGAAAATAAAACTTGAAGAAATACTCCTAAAAAAATATTAAAACCATTTTAAATCATTGAGGAGTATTTGGACAACCTTTAAAACCATTGTTTTGGTGTAAAATCAAAATCATCAAAATCATGATAAAACCATTTATCAAACAATCTCCCCTTTTTGATGATTACAAACCAAAACAATTTTAACGAGGTCGATTTTGAAAACAAAACAATTTTACCTAAAAGAGAACTATCCGTTGTGAGCGATAACATTCCATGCAATAAAAACACAAGGATGGGAGTAGAGATATTCAAACACATATAGCAAATGCTCCCCTATCAACATGCACATCAAGAGTTATATAGAAGAACTTAAACATAAGCTAAAATATTAGCTTTTCGATATTGAGTTTAAGTATTAATAACTTAAAAGCTCCCCCTGTCAAAGAGACATCATTAGAAACATATATAAGTCCATACTACAACCAATGGACCAAGAGTCATACACAACTTATGGCTTTAGGAAGCCATAGCTTATAACTTTTTTTCGTTTGATCTTATCTTAGCTTCTTTGAGCTAAAGAGCTCATAACCTGTTTCTCCCCTTTGGAATCATCAAAAAGAATGTTAGCACGATAAATACATCATATATTCATATCAAAGTGCGCAACTAAACCGATGTATCGAGCTATTTGAACAATAAAGCTTGTAGGCCAAAATGGGAGGGAAAAGTCGATCATACGACTTGTAGAAGCTTATGAAAAATCATTTGATTTGCAAAAATATGATCTCTATAAATATATGAGACTTTTGAAATCGAGAGAATCATGTAGGTGATGAATATTTCATTGAAACATTTTATCGAACACTAGGTGGGCGTCAAAAATTGAAGAAGATGTATATAACCCTTGTAAATGCAATCAAGCCAAGTTTTTCATCACCAAAATCAGTTCAAACACAAAACAATACATCATAAATGACAAGCTCATCAAACTCATATGAAACTTCCATCAACAATATAACAAATAAGTCACAATCTCAAGGGTTCAACCCAATTGAGCAAAGGAAGTAGAATTCTTACCATTTAATCGGTAAAGACGAGCAATGATGATGATAATCGAGCTAGATAATCCCCACAATATGAATTTTATGAAACAAAACATATTTGAAGTGAAATGTGTGTGAAATTTGCAAAGGGACGAAATATAGAAGAAAACTTGTGAAAATAAGAATGCGGAGGACATAACACATTTTATCCTGAAAATGGCTTAGGGCGACCGGTTGTTGTTGAGGGCGACCGGTCGACGTTGAGGGCGACCGGTTGCCCTCAACCCCATCAGCCCACTGTTTTGGTTCTGTTTGAAAAATCTGAAATTTGATCCAAAAATCCGATTTTTCGCCCCTAAGTTTTAAAACATACAAATTGCATACGTAGACCTCATTCAATATACATTATGTCATAATCAAGCTTGAAATGAGGTAAAATACTCAGCGGTTAACGATCAAAAAGTCCGCGAGTTATCCTTGAGACGGAATTAAACACATCTCAAGTTTTTGTTAAAAATCGCAATCCCTTAAAAAATATATCGAATCTCAATATGTTTAGTTCGATTATGACGAACCAAATTTTGAATATGAATAACCATATAATAGATACCGAACTTGTTATCCCAAAAAAAATAAGAACGTTTTAAAGCTTTGGATACAACAAGTCATAAGAAGAAGTGCCTTTCAAATATTTGAAAATTTCTTTTAATGGCACTTTAATGAGATTCGTTGGGATAGTTTTTGAAGTCGAGCATATAGACATAAGGCATATGGAATGTCGAGTCTATAGGAACAATACAAGAAAACATACCTCGAATTTGTTTGTCGACCGACATGCCTTTCTCAACCTTTGTCAATCTTTAGCCATAGAGGTTGAGATGGTTCTTCTTTCTTCAATGCCTTACTCCTTCAAGAGTTCTTTTGAAATATAACCATCTACTTGGCATTGAATAATTTGAAGTCAAGCAAGAAATTGAGCTCCCCCATCATGCTCATTTCAAGTACACCTTGCATCAACTTGGAGAAATATCTTGCACAAATATTCATTAGTAGTACCAAAAATATTCTCATAAATATGCACAAGTAAACAATCTTGCCCTTTTTCAAAAACAAAGAGAGTAGTATCAACTTTACCTCTTGTAAAATCATTTAGCAAAAATAGCTAAGTCTATCATACCATACATGGGGTACTTGTTTGAAACCATACAAGACCTTTTATAAAGATCATTTGGCCTAGAAAAAATTTAAACCCCGGAGGTTGTTTTACATAGACTCTTACTAGAATAAAGCCATTTAGACAATAGGATTAAACATCCAATTGGTAAAGCTTGAAATTTTCTTAAAACAAGAATGGGCAAGTAAAATGCAAATAGCTACTAAATGTGCTATGAGTGCAAATGTTACATCAAAATCAATTACCTTCTTCTAGAAAATACCTTCGAGCTACTAACCTCGCCTTAGTTCGACCAATGTTGCCTTGGTCATCGAGTTTGTTTCGGAATACCCTTTTTGTTTACATTATTACTATCAGCATAGGGCATCTAAGGTGTTCACAATAGAACATATACATCCAAATATTTTGAGGTAACCAATATTTGGAGTACTTCATTTCTCATCTACACAACTTAACAAACTCATTAACGGCATCGCTTATATAGGCAAAAAATAGCCCACTTGTAAAAACATGCCTCAATCATCAATCACAAAATATCTTGCATAAGAGCATAGTAGAAATAAACACTATATATATAGACCATGAAGCAAGAAACACATACTATGCATTTAGAATATCATCAAGAGTCTAATAAATCATGCAAGTTCAAATAAGCTTAAGAAAGCTATAAAAGGTCTCTTTTGAAATTAGAAAATCCGATAGCATATAGTTGAGACCTCATTTAAAAGAAGTATTTGAACAAGAGTTGACAAAGCAAATATGTGCAATCAAATATCGAATAGTGCCTTTCAAAAAAATCTAAAAATCCTCTTAATGGCACTTGTATGAAATACTATGAAAAACAAGCACATAGGCACATGACAATACATATATCGAGTCTATAAGAGTAAGAATAACACAAGTAAACGTACCTCGATAATTTATGCCTTTCTTGACAAATAATGACGTAAATGACCATTTGTGAAAATATGTAAATCCTACACAATACTTAAAACAAATCTAGCACAAATCATAATGATAAAAGTGTAGGCTAAGAGATATCGCAAGTAAGCTCGTGCCATAAGAATCCATAGGAGATGATAACACACTCTAGTCTAAAAAAAATGCACAAGAGTTTTAAAAACATCATATAAGGTCTTCTTTTTCAAAAATATTTTAAAAGCACAAATATATATTGAAGACCTTAATTAAAAAAAAATAAATACTTGAAAACTCATTTGCAATATAGGCACAAATAAAAACATGCATACTAACTAGATAAAATGCATATTTTAAATGGGGAGATACGGTTTACCAATTACGCCATTTCCATGGGTTGTGTCGTTCCCATTGTTGATGATATCTTCCCCATGAGAAGTCACTTCGTTGATGATGGTTTCTTTGATCACTCCATTTCCAAGGTTTGTTACCTTCCCATTGTTGATGGTCTCTTCTTCCTTGACAATCATCTTGTTGATGATGTCTTTACCGTTTCCAAGGATTATGTTCTTCCCATTTGTATCCTCTTCTTGGAAATTTGCTTTGTTGAGAATAGTTTCTCCTTCTTTGATCAAATGAAATGGTCATTTGATGTTTTCTTGGCGGTAATAGTTTTCTTCGATTATTATTCTGCCGGGTACCTAATACAACATTATTTTGTGGTACCCTCAAGTGCTTGGGTCCTTTAGGATTAGTCTTGAGACTTTTAGGTCTCCAACAATAATTAGAGCTATTTCTAGCCCGACAAGTATTTACCGTATGACCCTTTTTACCACAATAAAAGCATGTAATAATTCTAGGAGCATAATGACCAATGTGCTTAGAGACTTGATTCTTTTTCATGTGATTGACACCTTTAGGCTTATGATCAAGTTCTAGTTTCGATTTATCACAACAATCAACAATATCGGTCATCTTATAGGTACTCAAGTTGGATTTAGATAAATCATTTTTCAAGCAAATTATATCCTCAACAAGAGTACTATTATCTTTCTCAAGGTTTCTAACCTTATCAAGAGTGGTTGTGTGAGCACATGATAGTGATTCATAGGAAGTAAATAAACTATCCTTATCATTTTTCAAAATAATGAATTCCTTTTTCAAATTTTTGTATTTAACAAGTAAGTTTTGGAATTCATCTTGTAGCTCATCATAATCATTTTGCAAATCACTATATTCATTTTGCAATTCATTGTCATAAGAAGTAGAGGGTTTAGAACTTACCTCGTTTTCTTCTTCGATGCCCATGAGGCATTGTTCAACTTGTTCATCATGGGAGGTTGTAGAAGGCTTATCCCATGTTGTTGGATTTGATGTTGTATCCGTTTGTGAAGTAGATGCTTTTGAGTTGCTCCTTTCATTTGCATATACTTCATAGATGGCTTCTAATTTTTGCCATACTTCATGTGCCGATCGAATACCTACAACATGATCAAATTCCAAAGTGGTAAGTGAACAATGTAAAATATTAAGAGCTTTACCATTTAAGGAGATGATTTTCTTCTCTTCATCATTGAGTTTTTTGAAGCCTTTTGAGGTGTGTGGTGTATCTTTCATCGGAATGGATTCTCCATTAATGACGGTGTTCCAAATGTCGAACCCGCAACCTTGTAAATAGCATTCCATTCTTTCTTTCCAAAAAATAAAATTTTTGGAATCAAACCGAGGTGGCTTGGTAGTGGAGGTGCCGGAAAGATGAGCTTCGTTCGTAGCCAACGATCGTTTCTCTTCACTCGCAATGTGAAACGAGCTTGCCAAAGAGTTTGGCTCTAATACCACTTGTAAGTCCAAGCGGCTACGATAATCTATAGGGGGGTGAATAGATTATCTCCATCTTTTCGATTTCGCCCTCTTTTTAAAACCGAAAGCTCAAAGACAATAATAAAGGTGCGGAATGTAAACAACACACGTCGATTTATAGAGGTTCAACCCACCTAGGCCCTAATCCTCTACCACCCCAAAGATATCCTGGATGGATTTCAAAAAGAAAAGGATTTTATTAATTTACCACAAATTAATACAACACCAACTTACAACAACACCTTGAAGAGCACCACACTCTTCTTCAACACCACCTTTGAGATTACCACAATCTCTTCTTGAAGATTACCACAATCTCCAACGGCACCTTGTGAAGATTACCACAATCTTCAACCTTGAAGAATACCAAATTCTTCAACACCTCAACAAGAAGATTACCACAATCTTCTTACACCTAACACCTAGATCACCCAAGTGTGTTCTTACCACAAGAACACTCACAAGGATATCTTGTGTTGAATGATAACCCAAAAATTCAAGATTACAACTCGATAATGAATTATACAATTGAGTGCAAGTGTAATCAAGAATAGCCTAGACCTCAAGGATGTGAAAGTGAATAGCTAGGCAAATTACAACAAGAAATAAGACAATGTAAGAACAAGTGTATTCTTGAGTGTATCTTGTTGTGTTGTAGTTTTCTCTCTTATTGTTGTGCTTCAAAACTTTCTCTATTTATAGGAGATGATTGATACTTGATAGGCTCCTCTTGGAATCTGATTTCAACAAAAAAATTGCAATTAAAATCAAGATTATAGCTTGTTAGAAATCAATTCCACAATTTAAGGAAAAGTCGTCACGCACAACCTGTTAAATTTTCTTTGTCAAACTTAAGGAGCGACCGTCACAAGACAAATAGACATTTGAAAATGAGAAAACACATTTACACAGCGGCCGGTCGGCGAAGTCCGACCGGTCGACCCCATGTGCAAATGGTCGAGCAAGACCAAAAACGAGTCGAAGCTCTGTTTGAAATTGCTCCAGTGTACGGCCACCCACCGGCCGATCGGCCGACCGCACCGGTTGCCTTATAGGGCGACCGGTTGCCCTGACCATTTTCTGCAAACATGAAGTTTTCTATTTTCCTCAACTTTCAGGTATGGGTTGCCCTATACGGTGACCGGTTGACCTCAAAACAAAAGTGTTATCCAATTTTATATCGAAAATAAACTTCAAGAAATACTCCGAAAAATAGTGAAAACATTTTAGACCGATCGGGAGTATTAGGACAACATTTAGAAACATTGTTTTGGTGTAAAAATACATTAACAAAAAATCATTAAAAGTGTTGTCCAATTTTTGTCGAAAATAAAACTTGAAGAAATACTCCGGAAAATATTAAAACCACTTTAAATCATTTAGGAGTATTTGGACAACCTTTAAAACCATTGTTTTGGTGTAAAATCAAAATCATCAAAATCATGATAAAACCATTTATCAAACAGACATGTCTACCCACAATGTCGAGTGGACCATCTCCCAAGACTCCGGTCAAATCATGTGCCATTAATTGTACGAATAGATGGAAGGAATAAAAGCTTCACCCATAATAGAAGGCGACGTAGGCAAATATTCCGCTTCGAAAGTATATGGCTAGAAAATGATGGGTGTACGGAGGCAGTTCAGTTAGCATGGAAGGAAGCCATGTAATTCGAACATTTTGCTAAAAAGATAAAATCTTGTGGACAATATCTAAATCAATGGAACAAAACACACATTGGTAATCCTCAAGTGAAATCCAAAAGCTTTAGGATTGGATTGAGCAACTACAAAAAGCTCCACAAACTGATCTAACAATCAAAGAGAGTAAAAACATTGAAGCAAAACTCGATGAAGTATACAACCTCGAAGAGATTTTTTGGCACTAGAGATCACGTACGCTATGGATTAAGGCAGGCGATCGGAACACAGCATTTTTCCATCGTAAGGTATTTCACTGGAAAACACGAAGCACCATCAATGGCATACGAAATGATGAAGGGACCTAGCTAGAAAATGAGAATGAGATGGCAGATTTACTCACAAATTACTTCAAAAATTTGTCCAAATATGCTACCTCTCTTGACACCCACACGATTTTGGATTCCATTGAGCCAAACGTCTCACAGTAGATGAACCAATCACTCCTGGAACCATTCACGGAAAAAGAAATTCATCACATACTCCAACAAATGCACCCTATTAAGAACCCAAGACCCGATGGTACGTGTCCTCTTTTCTTTCAAAAATCCTGGCATATTATTTCCACTGATTTTACCTCTACTTGTCACGATATTCTTAATAAAGCTTCTGATCCTTCTAAGCTTAACCACACCCTCATTGTATTATACCAAAAATAAAAAAACTAGAAACGGCCAAAAACTACCACCTAATTAGCTTATGCAATGTTATTTTTCATGTTATCGCAAAAGCTATAGCGGACCGCCTAAAAGTGATTCTTCCTGACATAATCTCAAAAAATAGAGTGCTTTTATGCAGGGTGGATTAATAACTGATAATGCTATGGCAGCTTTTGAGCTTTTTCGTTCTATTAAAAAAAGGGTGAGGGATAAATTTGGTCATTTTCTGCTTAAGCTAGATTTGAGTAATGCCTACGATCGTGTCGAATGGTCCTTTTTAGAGGCTATGCTAGGTAAAATTGGTTTTGATAAAACTTGGATCGCTCTAATTATGCGTTGCGTAAGGTCAGTATAATACTCCATAATCCTAAATGATGTCCTACTAAAAGCTTTACTCTAAATGCCAGAGAACCCTGTCACCTTATTTTTTTTGTTGTGTGCAGAATGTTTTTCATCCCTCCTTAAAAAGGCGGAGGACAGAAGAGATATGCATGGTCTTAAAATTAATAAACAATCCCCCAATGTGTCACACTTGCTATTCGCTGATGATAGTATTATTTTCTTCCAAGTAAAGAAAACAAAAGTATATTAAGTGGCGAACATCCTCCAAACCTATGAACAGGCTCCGGGACAAAAAATAAACCTCGATAAATCTGAATTATCTGCGAGCAAGAATGTTGAGGAATTTTTAAAAAGGAAATGGGAGATAGATTGGGAGTACGACAAGTTGATCAGCTCGACAAATATCTTGGAATGCCTGCACTCATTGGAAGGTCCAAAAAAATAATCTTTCGACACCTTCAAGAGAGAGTACTATGCAAAATGAAAGGATGGAGAGAAACCTCATTATCTTGTGCCGACAGAGAGATACTCATAAAACCAATCATACAAGCAATCCCAACATACTTAATGGGTTATTTTCTTCCACCATTATCGACTTGTGAAGACCTCAAAAAACTAGCGTTTTTTTGGTGGGGTAGCAAAAATGGCGAACGAAAAATATCATAAGTTAGTTGTGATCGCCTTACATACTCGAATTTGAGGGGAGACTTGGTTTCCAATGACTACACCTTTTCAACATTGCACTGCTAGCTAGACAGTTATGGAGGCTATCTAACTCCCCAAATTCTTTAGCAAGTCAGCTGCTTAAGGTAAAATATTTCCCGAGAAGTAGTCTTCTGTAAGCGACATCAACCCAACTATTTATGGCCAAGCTTATTGGCGGCATGGAAAGTGGTTGAGGATGGAATAGCGTGGAGGGTTGGAAATGGGGTTAATATTCAAATTGCTGAAGACCGGTGGATTGGAATGCGATACTTTCAACGACCGTACTTAACCCAAAACTCCAACAATTGGAGGATGGATGTTATTCGGAAAAATTTCGACACCCATGATGCACATCGGATATGCTCGATGCACATTAGTACTCATTTCCCAACAGACAAGATGGTGTGGCAGCATTCCAAAAATGGTAGATTCTCCGTAAAGTCGGCAAACCAGTTTGATGTTAACTCTTTTATTTAATGCAATTTACTTTCCTCAAAGAAAAAAAAACAAGATGTTAATAACACCAGTGTAACACGCAACAAAATTGAAAAGAATACAAGAAGTAAAATTTATCTACAAGTTATACATAACTTGTAGACATGCTAATGTGGCAAACTCTTCTAGTTGAATAATCTTTTACACAATATATAAGACTTAATTGTATCAACTAGAACAATGAAAACTACTCTCAAGAATAGATTGAATCTTTATAGAATAGCTTGTTCAACAACATATATAAGAGTCTCACTTTTGCTTAATAACAAAACATTATAGACGAAAATCACAACAAGAAGACTCAATTAAATTGGATGTTATTGCTTTGTTGACAACATCTCGTTTCACTCCGTTAAGCATTATGTCTATGAACTCAATATGACTTCTTAACTTGAATGTACTTTTCTCTAACTCAACTCTATGTATTTTTTCGTGTATGAGAACTAATTCATGTTATCCTCGTTAAGTGGTGATCCTTGTGCTATAAGAAATCTACAAAAGATGGACACAAAATATGTACAATAATATGGCAAGTAAATAATGTTGTGTTAGAAAACAAGATAAGCATATAAAAAGTCCTAACATATTTTTGCCATATTGGTATCAAACTCTAATTAACTACGTACAAGATTGGCTTAAAACTTTTTAAATAAGATGTAACCTAATCATGATATTTACTACACAATATTTACTTACAACATTAACCTCTTTAACAATGGAACAACTCTAGAAAGGCAAAATAGAAATCAATTACTTCCAAAAAAAGCACAAACGTGTAAATCCTAACATTAAAAAAATACCTCTTTCGTCCACTAGATAATTTTTTTATTCAAAAAGGTGATTGTAAAAATTCAAAAAATATATTATTCACTTATTCTTACATTTTTCTTACACCAATCGTATCTACACATTTTTTCTCAAAGAATATTAATCATTATTTCACATTTTCCTATAAGTTTCACTATTTGCTCACTTACGTATTTCTAATTGTCAATCATTTTATATTATTATTTAATTATTTCTCTATCATATTAACTTTCATAATTATATTTTGACATTTTCATCTCCAGTCACACTCTCAAATTTTATTTTTCTTCTTTCAATTTTTTTTATTATTATTCTCTAGCAGAAAAAAAAATTTGAAATAAAATCGCAACCTAATAACTACATATAATAACTCAAATTTTGAGTATTAGGTGCAAAGTGATTTGATACATACAAATATTTTGTCCATGTTTAATGTAATGCTTTTAGAAAGAATAAAATACAAAATAATGTATAATCTACTCAGAATCGTAATATTGGTTCGGAAAATTGTATGAGTATGTATTGAGTGAAAATTCCCATTTTAAATATTTCTTTGAAAAATTTAGTTTTTATTAAATTTCTTGTGAGAAGTAAAATTATGTTTGGATAATAAATAAAAAAAATTATATAGGTTGAATATGAAAATATATAAGTTTCGAGTATTTTTTTTTGGACATAAGTTTGATTAGTTTTAAGAAAATTATACATGCGAAAGTACGTTATCAAATGAAATTATTTTTGTTTGTGTGTTTAATGGTATATTTTAAAATTTATATATATGATAATATGTGAAATTTAAGTGATGGAGCTCACTTTAATATTTTATTTGAATATTGTTAATTATTTTTTTATAAGTGGCCCATGTGATAAAGTTATTCTATCATCTTTTTGCCATATGGTTGTAAGTTTAAAGTCATGAAAGACTGTAAAGCATGAATGAACATCTTACAACCATGTGAGAACCAAGTTGTCCATCCTCTATCTTGAAGATTAAAAATCATAGGCTCCATTATGGGAAAAGTCTATATAAAGAGTATTAAGTTAGGTCCTTAAAATCATCTTTCTCATTCTGATACACCATCAATACGGAGATAGAAGAGATTTTAGAAGTCCCTAACAGAAGAATAACTTCAAGAAGTAGCTCAATCTCTAGATTTTCAGATTCAATTATATCAATGGTTGGAGGTAATATCGATCCAATAATCAATTTCTTCATTATGATCTTATGTATTATTATTGATTTAAATACATAATAGATCATATATATATTTAAATCTAACAGTTGGTATCAAAGTCAATTACACACCTCTGTCTTGATAATTATATCATCTGAAAATTTGAGAAATGATTCAAATAGCACAAAACACATATCACGGCTGCAACTTAAATATTTTATTTTCATCATGGGTACACCACCACAACTACCATAATCTTTATGACTTTTCTGTTGTTGAACCAAGACGGGGCAGAAGGTATAACGGTTAATCCAGTTTATAACTACGCACCTCCACTGTAACGATGCCGTAGGTGTGACAACTGATCTATAACGCGACGGTCAATTTATTGAGTTTTTCACGGACATGACCTGTGAACACCGTTGTCATCGCGTGGGTGGGAATAATTTGTAACGTGAAACATTTATTTGGCTAGTAAAATGGTTTTGTCCATTATTAAGTTTAGAAGAAGTTTTGTTTTTCTTCATCGGCTAATATGTTATACTTTCGTAAAAGGAGACTATATCTTATATCTAAGTGCTAGAATCCAGGGATAAAGTATGGAAAATGAGTGTTTACACCTTTTGAGATATTTGATTCCTTTGGCTACAAATGATTTGATTTAAACTTTAACTTGTTTGATTAGAATAAATTTTAATAAAACTATAAAATAAATTAGACTAGTCATAGATACCAATACAGACAAGAATATGTTGGACCCAAAGGATATGAAATAACTCCAAGTTTCAATAAAGTTTGTTTCTTGATATGAATTGAATATTGGAAAACAAATGATTTTCTTATCTGCATGATATTCTTGTATGCATATTTTGGGGTTGAATTAGATATACAAATCTTCATTACTTTTAAGAGATGTGTAATCTTTAACTAAAGATATGAAGTTTATCTGGAAGTCTTAAATTTTATACTCAGACATTAATTTGGGAATTTTGTAAGTTCTAGTAAATGCGAAACTAATTAGTTTCCAAATATATAGAACTTCTGACGTGTTAACGAAATTTTACAGATTTTGGTATATTTTGTAAAAATTTATATTTTACTGAATGCTATATAGATTTGGAAAATTTATGTGCTAAGAGTATTTAATACTTTATCACTGATCACGTAAATTTGAATTGGCACACAAATTTACAATTATTGTTCATATACATGTTTAATATTGTTTATGGTTATATGCAATATTTTTATGACCAAACTTTAGAATCAAATAAAATGTCAAGTGATCTATGTAATTTTTAAATAATTAGAGATTAGCACATCATCTTTATTTATGAAAAATTATATACCAAGTATTCAAGATCACATATGGAAAGTGACATTAATTGTAATTAATCACATTTATTATAATGGATTTTCCCACAGGAATTGTATTTATATATGTGATTAATTAGGATATAATATCAAATTATACTTCTTAATTTACCCACGTGGATTAAGAAAGGAACATAATTTGATAGTTCTATCATAAAGATAATGAATCTAATAGAATTAGAACTTTAGCCCACATGCAATTTTATGTCAACTGATTCATATTTTATAAGCTTCAAATTGATATAAATGTGTATGATTAAATGCAGCTAGCGCATCTGTAAGTTTCTCTGATATTAAATGTGACATTCCTGAATTAATAGAGGACAACTATAAAGTTTGGAGGGAGATAATTCTTCTTCAATTAGGGTGAATGAATATTGATTATACTATAAGAAAAGATGAACCAATTATAAATGAGACCAGCAATGGATGAAAGGGCTCTTTATGAACGATTGGAGCGGTCTAATCGGCTCAGTGTGATGTTCATAAAAACAAAAATATATGTTGGTATTCGCGGTTCTGTTGATCAGTATGACAATGTCAAGGAATTGCTAAAGGCTATTGATGAACAATTTACCACTTCAGACAATGCACTTGCTAGTACTCTAATAATGAAATTCTCATCCTTAAGGCTCACCAGTGTGAGGGATGTGCGTGAGCACATTATGCAGATGAGGGACATTACAACTCAACTAAAGACTTTTGGGTTGAAATATCTGAATCTTTCCTTGTACACTATTTACTAAACACTCTTCCACAATAATATGGACCCTTCAAAATTTCTTACAATACACATAAAGATTAATGGTCGATTTATGAACTGATGACCATGTGTGTTCAAGAAGAAGGTAGGTCGGCCATGGAAAAATGAGAGAGTGCATTGTTGGTGACAAATGACAGGAACAAAGGAAAGAATCAGAATCAAGCCAATACGAAGGGGAAAGGAAAAATACCACCATAGGGTGAAATAAAAAAGGAACAAAAATGCTTCTTATGTAAAAAGAAGGGACATATGAAGAAAGATTGCACTGAATTCAAGAAATGGTTTGAAAAAAATGTAATTTTATCTCATTAGTCTGTTATGAATCTAATATGGTTAATGTTAATTATAATACATGGATTGATTCTGGTTTTACAATCCATGTTTCAAATACCTTACAGGGTATGCGAAACCTAAGGAAGCCGGTAAAAAGTGAACAAAGTATCTTATCCGAAAATAAGATGAGTTCACATGTGAAGGCTATTGGGGCATGCACTTTTATTTTAAGTAATGGTTTTGTTTAAGATTTGGATAAGACCTTTTATGTTCCATATTTTTCTAAAAATTTATTTCAGTTTCAAGACTTGTACCGTTAGGATATTCCTTTAACTTTTCAGAAATTAGTTTCAGTTTGTTTTATTATTCTGAACTTGTTGGAAATGGTACACTATCAGATTGTCTTTTCTCTCTTAATCTACAACTAGAACAATACCCGTGTGTTACACGAGATTTGTCCAAAATTAAAACTTTAGTGTCACAAATTTATTTGTAATAATTACAGGAGATCCAAAATACTAATTAGAAATATTAAAAAAGAAATTCAAAAATTATAAGAGTATCATACAAATAGTTCACTTCAGATTCTGAAATACTTCTTTGTTAACTACACTATTTGTGTAGTTCCAAGTGTGTCGTCTTCAAACCCTGTATATTCTTAACTCTCGATATGGCCACATAAAGTTGACCGTGGGATTGTGATAAAATTCTTTATATTTGGGATTATAATTTATCTTTTAGAGTAGATATTGTGAGAAATTCCTTTATTTTGGTATTTATATTTCATGTTTTAGAGTTGAGATTTGAATATCATAGTAGCAAAAAGTCAGAAACTAAAAGGTGCATATAAACCAAATATATTTTTGAAAGATAATATTTTTAAATGTCAAAAGCCAAATTCTATTAGTTGTTAGATTCCTTGATGTGTTTATCGAATGTGTTGATAAAATTAAAGATAATTTGATAGGATCCTGTAGTATAATCACTATCTGGCCTCATATGGATAATTGAATAAATTGATTTATTTTAATTTTATTTGTCGGGATGGGCTTATTTATATATATGATTAGCTTATTTATTTAATTGTGAATATAATTGGTTAGTGGGTCAAATCTGGAATTAATAAGAGTAATTTGAAATATACATTGGACGTAGCATAAATCAGAAATTAAAAGGTGCATATAACCAAATATATTTTTGAAAGATAATACTTTTAAAATGATAGCGTACATAAATTATTGATATTAAGATTACTTCTCTTAAAGTTGTTATTATATTTTAAATTTGTAAGCTTTTAAATTAAAAAATTCAAAAATATATTATCAATTCGACTTTCATTTGTAGATAGCAATGCCACATGGATAATTATAAAGTAGACACGTGGAACAGATAAATATAATTAATATATTGATAGCAATGCCACATAAATATAATTAATATATTGATATTTAATTAGATTAAATATTGATAAAATCAATTGAGTATAGTTATATACTAAAATTAATTAAAACGTTATGACAAATTAAATTGGTCGATTAATTATTTGATTGGATATACAAACATAGATTTGTCATTTAAGTGTACCCTCTTTCTCATCACTCATGTCATTTTTCCATAAGCCTTTGGCCAAGTATATATGTGTTAAAACTTAAGGATTAAATAAATACGAAAACGTAAGTAATATACTGATATTTGATTGGATTAAATATTAATAAAATTAATTGAGTCAATAGTTATGTATGAAAAATTAATTAAAATGTTATAGGAAATTTAATTAATAAGTTGATAATAATTGATAGTAAATGAATTTATAATTGGAAAACTAAGGTGGTGACATGGTTTGACATGTGGCTAACTATGAAGGTGACATGTGGATTTGGAAGGTTAAGGTGTTAGCACGTGTACCAAATTGATTAGGTGACGACATGTGGCAGATTGTTTTTCTTTTAGTATATAGGGTTGATATAATGATCATAATGTTATGCATGTTCACACTGGTGTTAAGAGCATCCACAATGGTGGTTGCAAGATCAAGTTTTTTGTTGGTCCCAGTGTGCCACATCCACAAAACATGAACTTGAACAAAATCTTTTCTACTATCCACAATGATAAATTCAAGTTCATGGTTCATAATGGGTCTCACTATCCAATCAAGTTTTTAATATGTAATTATTGTCATTTTTGTGTATAATTCACTGATAAAGTAATTATAATAATTAATTTAATTTTTATAATTATATTAGACTATTAAAAATTATTAAACTAATAATAAATTTTTCAATAAAATAATGAGTAATACAACAATACTTGAAAGAGTACAATTTAATTAAGAACAAATTCGAATAGAAATAGTACTACAACGATTAATTAAAAATTTAAAACTATGAAGATGAACATACAATATGATAAAAATATAGTTAAACAAATCAAAACTATTCCAACCCCCATTTCTTTCTAATTCTTTCACACATATAATTGTGCACTTCAATTGTTCTTCTGTCATTCCCTCGGTATTTTTCATAATGATTTTATATTCATGCACGGATAGGGCATCATTCGCCTTGTTTTTGTGGTCTACCATCCACCTTTTTTGTGCCTCTGCTAATATATCATCATCACTCCAACCGTTGGGCCTATCGCGCCATATTTTATTGAATTCACTGACAAACTTATTCAAGGGCCCACTCCAATGATGCTACATGTGATTTCACGGAGCTCAATATTCTCGCAACGCTTCCAGTGACAATGCTTGTTGTAGTAATCTTTGACACGTGTCCAATATGCATCTGATTTTTGATAGTTACCAATCACCGGATCTTGGCTAATAGTGACTATTGATTTTGCAAGGGCGACCTCTTCCGCATACGTCCATTGTGTCCGGCCTGACTCTTCAACTACTTCGACTTCATTGTCTTTCTCTGGATCCACATTAGGGGTCATATCCTCGATTCCTATTTGTGAACAATGTGGTGGATTATTGAACTCTTTATCGGTACTATCCCTCCTTGATTCATCTGAAGGAATGGTTGATAGAGGGGGATAATAAGTCGGGGGAGGCATGAAATATTGGTTTCCCATGGTAGACCAAAATTCAGGTGGACACCAACCAAACGAAGCTCGAGTAATATTATTTGTTGAATTTGGACTACTTTGAAAATATTGAGGATACAATGGAGCATATGAAACATTTGAGATATTTGGAGAAAATTGAGAACTTGGACGAATACAAGAACTTTGGGGACTATTGTGATTTTCATCCATTATCATAAAAAAATGCAACAATTTCTTTTTTGGAAGAATTTCCAAAATTTTGAGAATCAACAATGCGTCAAGGAAGAAAGAATTGAGTTGAAAAAAATGAGATGTTGAATGATATATTTATAGATAAAAAGATTAAAGAAAATATATGTCAAACGGTCCAAAAAATGACCATTTGTTGCTGCAAATTTTTTAACTATTTTTCTGCCAAAGATTAGCCGTTAAAATCAAGTAATTGAAAAAAATTGTGAAAAACAGTAAAATACGAATTTGTAAATAATCACCAAACTACAATTTAAGAGTTTAAACAAATAGAAAAAAGATGTCATTTGCATTGAAAAAGACTTCTGCCATATTCAGTTAACCCTTGGCCCACTTTTGTCCATTGCCTAACTCACTTTTGAGGTGCGTGCAAGCAACATGTCCATTCTCTTTCTGATGTGAGATACACGCTCTAGCCAGCAACCTTTGGGTAGTTTTTTAAGGGTAGATGTTGAACTTGGTTCAACAATTCGAACTTAAATTTTGAACTTAAAATTATGAACCCCTCAGAGTGGTAACATCAAAGTTCATAGTTCAAAATTTCAAACTTGAACCACCCACTACGGGTGCTCTAAAAGATGTATTATGAATGAAGATTCTTCTAGTTTGTAGTATCAAAGGTTATGTCATATCTCCATAATATAGATAGAATTAAAAGATTAGTAAATGACGGAATACTTAATATTTTGAACTTTACTGATTTTAATACTTGTGTAGGCTGTATTAAAGGAAAACAGACCAACAAGTCAAATAAAGGTGCCAGAGAAGTTCACACGTATTAGAAATCATACATTCAGACATATGCAATCCAGATATGGACTCATATGGTCCAAAATACTTTATCTTTTTCATTGATGATTATTCACGATATATGTATCTCTACTTGCTTCATAATAAAGACGAAGCATTAGATACCTTTAAGACATTTAAAACAGAAGTAGAGAAACAATATGGTAAGCAAATAAAAATCGTGAGAACCGATAGAGGTGGAGAATATTATGGTAGATACACTGAGAATGGACAAGCACCTGGTCCATTTGCAAAGTTTCTTCAAGAACATGGGATTGTTCCCCAATACACCATGCCTGGTTCTCCAAACTAAAATGGTGTAGCAGAAACCAAACATTATTGGACATGGTGCGTAGTATGTTAAGTAGCTCAAAGCTACCCAAATCTTTATGGACTGAAGCTCTTAAAACTGCTGTGTATATATTCCAAAAACACCTTTTGAATTATGGAAAGACTGAAAACCGAGTTTGCGACATATACGTGTTTGGGGTTGACCGTCTAAAGTAAGAGTTTACAATCCATAAGAGAAAAGGCTAGATCCAAGGACCATTAGTGGGTTTTCCATTGGATGTGCTGAAAGGTCTAAAGAATATAGATTTTACTGTCTATCCCATAACATTAGATTTGCGGAATCAAGAAATGCAAAATTTCTTGAATATGAATTAATTAGTGGGAATGATCAATTACATAGATCAAACTTTGACAATGATCAACCTACCACAATTAATGAGAAATTGGTTGTCATATATTACACTCCTCAAATTCAACTATTGAAGTTCCACAAATTGTTGATAACCCAGTAGAACAAATTGTTCAAGTACCAGATAATATTTAACAACCAGTTGAACAACATAAGATTGAACCAACATTAAGAAGATCTACTATAGTAAGAAAATCAGCAACCTCTGATGATTATATTGTGTATCTGCAACAATTGGACTATAACATTGGAGTTGAAAATGATCCTGAAACGTTTCCAAAAGCTATGGATTTTAGAGAATCAAATTTATGGTATCATGCTATGAAAGATGAGATAAATTCTATGACATCTAACAGAGTTTGGGATCTTGTTGAGTTTTCCAATGGTGCAAAGGTCATAGGGTGTAAATGAGTCTTTAAAACAAAGAAAGATTCATTGGGCAATATCGACAGATATAAAGCAAGACTTGTTGCTAAAGGATTTACTCAAAGGGGAAGGAATCGATTTCAAATAAACCTTTTCTCATGTATCTAAAAAGGATTTTTCGTATTATTATGGCATTAGTTGCACATTTTGACTTAGAATTGCAACAAATGGATGTGAAAACAACCTTTCTCAATGGTGATCTAGAGGAAAAGGTATATATGAAACAACGAGAAGATTTCTTCTCTAGTAAAGGTGAACAATTGGTATGCAAACTTAAGAAATCTATATATGGCTTGAAATAAGCCTCCTGATAATGGTATTTCAAATTTCATGATATTATCTCTTCTTTCGGATTTGTTGAGAATATCATGGATCAATGTATATATCAAAAGATTAGTAGGAGTAAATTTTGTTTTCTTATTTTATATGTAGATGATATTTTACTTGCAGCAAATGATAAAGGATTGCAATATGAGGCAAAACAATTTCTCTCTAAAAACTTTGATATGAAAGATATGGGTGAACCATCTTATGTCATTGGCATAAAAATCAATAGAGAGAGACTTAGAGGCATTTTAGGCCTCTCACAAGAAACCTATATTAACAAACTTTTAGAGAGATTTTGGAGGAAAGATTGTTCACCAAGTATAGCTCCTATTGTGAAGGGTGATAAATTCAATTTAGCCCAATGTCCCAAAATTGATCTTGGAAAAGAACAAATGAAGAATATTCCATATGTTTCTGTTGTTGGAAGTCTAATGCATGCTCAAGTATGTACAAGACCTGCCATTGCATTTGCTGTTGGAATATTAGAAAGATATCAGAGTAATACAAGAATTGACACTGAAAAGCTGCAAAGAAGGTAATGAGATACCTTCAAGGGACAAATAATTACAAGCTTATGTATCGACGAACCGATAATTTGGAAGTCATTGGCTACTCTGATTCGGACTTTGCTGGTTGCGTAGATTCACGAAAACCAACATTTGGGTATATTTTTATATTTGTCGGTGCAGCCGTATCTTGGAAAAGCACAAAACAAACTTTGATTGCTACTTCCACAATGCAAGTTGAGTTCGTATCTTGCTTTGAGGCAACTTCACATGGTATATGGCTAAAGAGTTTTATTTCTGGGCTTAGAATTGTTGATTATATTTCCAGGCCATTAATAATATTTGTGACAATTCAGTTGTTGTATTCATGGCTAAAAATAACAAAAGTGGCAGTCGAAGCAAACATATCGACATAAAGTATTTAGCCATAAGAAAATGTGTTAAAGATAAAATAGTGGTTATTGACCACGTTAATACTGAATTGATGAATGTTGATCCTTTGATAAAAGGCATGCCACCATACAAGTTCAAGGATCATATAGAACGTATAGGACTTGGTTCTTCATTATGAATTTGTAAGAATCATTTTTGTAAAACTCTATTTCAATAATGGTAATTCTCATATTTCAGTTGTGTACACATTCATTATATTTGAGAATATCATCAAGAAAAGACCTAGAATAAACATAAAACTAAGTTTGTTCACTAAGTTTTATTGGCTCGTGTAAAGAAACAAAATACATTATGATACATAGAAGATAATACTCAAATATTAGAGAACCTATCACTATGATTCATGTATTTTATTTCTTATTTATGATTTATGATAGAACTTATGGGCCAAGTGGGAGAATGTTAATTTTTTTTTTTTTTATAAGTGGCTCATATGATAAAGTTATTCTATCATTTTTTTTGTTATATGGTTGTAAGTTGTAAAGTCATGAAAGACTGTAAAGCATGAATGAACAACTTACAACCATATGAAAACCAAGATGGTTATCCTCTATCTTGAGGATTAAGAATCGCAGGCTCCATGATGGAAATAGTCCATATAAAGAGCATTAAATAGGTCTCTAAAATTATCTTTCTCATGCTGATACACCATCAATATGGAGATAGAAGAGATTTTAGAAGTCCCTAACAGAAGAAGAACTTTAAGAAGTAGCTCAATCTCTAGATTTTCAGATTCAACTATATCAATGGTTGGAGGTAATATCGATCCAATAATTAATTTCTGCATTATGATCTTATGTATTATTATTGATTTAAATGCATAGTAGATCATGTATATTTAAATCTAACAAATGCATGATATTTTGTTTGTAAGATTCATAATGGTTGGTCAATTAGATTGATATAGTTCAAAAATATTAAGCCAAATCTCATTGATAGTCCTCCATTATCATAACTTTATATCTCATTTTCTCTCATCTCTCAAATTAATCCTTTTAATCCCTCATCTATACAGTTCGTTTTAGCTAAGGGCATTTCGATAAAACTCATTTTTCCACCCTAATTTATCTATTATGAAATAAAAACAATTAAAGTGCTTATGACATAGATCTACCTTAGTTTTTGTAAAACAATTAAAAAGCACTTAGTTTGGTCTACAAACTGTAGGTTCTTTTGTAATTGGATCGAGATATAAGCCTCCAAATATTCATTGCATCAACAATTTTTGGCTAACATGTATTCATGCATTGCTCTTCTAAATGTCAGTACATTTTGGTTCATTACATTGAGTTTAAGCTAAATATTTGTCTGCGTTATTAATTTTTCAGTACTTGAACTATAAACATTTTGTTGATGTAGTACATGTCGTTTGTGATTCACCAATTCAGTACTCATATTTCACATTTTTATAGATTGACATGAAATTCTATCTTAGAGATGTATTTTTATAAATTGGCATAAAATTCTATCTTAGATATGTATTTTTATAAATTGGCATGGAATTCTATCTCAGAGATTTTCTTTAGTTACGTGCACACACTATACTGGGGATAGAACTTCTGACTAGAGAAATTAATAAGGGTCGACTTTAGTCCGACCCTAAAAATCTAAGGGCTAGATCTATATTTCATAGGCCCTTATAAGTTATAACATGGGAACTTTTTAGCTTGACTAGGGATGGCAATGGGTAGGATTCGGGTAGGATTCTACATCCTCCATCCCCATACCCATTTATTATATTCATACACATACCCATACCCATACCCATCGGGTATTCAGTTTTCATACCCATCCCCATACCCATCGGAGGATCGGGTATTCATACCCTACCCATACCCTCTTACCACTTACAATTGTATTTTTTTCAAATTTTAGTTATTTCTTTTTTTAAAGAGAAAATTGAGTTATTTAAATAAAAATATAGATATTTACTAAATTCTAAAGGAAACAATAAGGAAAAAAGAATACAAGATAAGAATTAGCGAACTATATATTATAAAATATAGCCAAATATTAAAAAAGATTAAACAAAAGTGTTAGTGGGTTAGTACATTTTGGTTGAGACTTGGGAAAAATCATTTTCTTTAAATATAAATAAATAGAGTTGTATAAATAAAAAAATATATGTAAAATATTATAAATAAATATATATGTAGATATATTATATATATAATATTATTATTTAATCGGGTATCGGGTAGGGTATGGGTAGGATGTACCTAGACCCACCTCCATACCCATACCCGAAAATATCCATACCCACGTACCCATTTATTTAATCGGGTACAAAACTACCCTCCATACCCTCCTCCGTTAGGGTCGGGTATCGGATCCTCCGTCGGGTTCGGAGGAAATTGCCATCCCTAAGCTTGACCCTAATTGGCCCTAGGGTCGTCTAGGGCTAGGGTAAGGCTGGCTTTTAGGAATTTTTTCCTGATAAGTTTTTTGTATTTTATATGTTTATATTCAAAATTTATGCTTGTAATACTATTAATCTATTATTTGATATCATTTATCAATTACCATTTATCTTAACAAATTATCAAATTTCATCTTTGATCTCATTTATAATTTAGGTCTTACTAAATAACTTAGTGAATACAAAAACAAAGTTGGTATGTAATTGGTAATGATTATTATTTTAAACAATTAAAACATAATTGGTATAGACTATCATGTGATTACTAAAGTAAAAATGACAAATTTTGAATATTTTAATCCAAATGAAATCTAAGAATTATATGACATTATTTTTCCATCATAATGCAATATTTTAATTTAGATGGAACAACTTCATCAAAACTGTAAAAAAAAAAAAAAAAGACATAGGGTCGGCCTTATTGACATCTCTACCCTGATCTTTCCCACAAATGAGTGAGCTATACCACTCGACCAAATTGCTAGTGGTCTTAAAGATTTTTTTTACGTGATAAGAAGAACAAAATGAAATATTTCATCGAAAATACATCAAACTATCAAAATTTTAAAAAATAAAATCAGAAAATGTATTTCCAAATTAAAAAATCATACAAAGCCTTATATTTCATACCGCCAAATGTACCTCACTCTTTAATATGACTTTATGTGTTTTGTTTGACTATATAGTGTTGCAAAATTAACAACTCAATTCATTTCACCGCTCAATAACAGGAAAATCACAGTAACTGTAATTTTACATCAAATAAAACAGTTACAACCTTATTATCCATTTCCATCAATCCCCACATTTTCTGATATCCACGTTGTCCTCCCACATAAAAACAGTTTTCCAAACGTGGCACATGTCAGTTGTCCAAATCAAACGAAATACCCAATCTACCCCCACACAACCCCTCCCAATAAACGTAACCACATTATAACATTTTCGAAAATTCATACAAACTCCAAGGACAAATCAGTCAAAACACTCTCAACCGTTTTTTTTTTAACCCTATTTTCTTGCTCATCATTTCCCTTTATCTCTCCCTCAAAAATTTCAAACTCCCATTTTCCCTTTTCTCCCTTTCATCAAAAACACAAAAAGGGAAAAAAAAAAAGACAAGAGATTTATATATCTATACACTTTTTTTCTACAAAGATTAAATCAAGAAAAAAAATGGCTCGTATAAGCAATGGGATGATCACTGGTTTAAACATTTTGACCCTATTAATCTCAATTTTAGCCATTTTATTCTCACTTTATTTCCAAATAACATCCGAATCCCCATGCCAGAGGGTCCTACGGACCCCGCTCCTCGTGGTCGGTGGGGCCCTTCTGGTCGTCTCGCTAGCGGGCCTCGTGGGGTCCTGTTGCCGCGTCACGTTCCTCCTCTGGCTCTATCTCTTGGTATTGTTTCTCATCATACTCGGCCTAATAATTTTCACGATTTTCACGATCGTCGTGACGAATAAAGGCGTCGGGAAAGCGATTTCCCGACGGGGATTTGGGGATCATAGGCTCGGAGACTACTCGAGGTGGTTACAAAAGTATGTGGTTAATGAGAAAAATTGGGATGAGATTAAGAGCTGTTTGGGTGCGATGGAATTGTGTGAAAGGATTGAGAATGGGAAGAGTGTGGATTACTATCAACATAATATGTCGCCCGTTCTGGTAATTTTTCTATTTTATTTGCGATTATTTTCGTATAATTTTCGTGTTTTTTTTTTTTATCATAAATGATCATAAATTGAAAGGAAAGGTTTTATTAGTGTTCTGAAAAGCGATAGACGTTGATCGTGTTTTTTCATTGGAAAACAAAAGAAATAGGAAAAGTTGACATGCATTTGTTGAAACTCCAATTTTTTTTTTTTTTTTTGACAAAACTTAGTGATATAATTGATCAAATTTAAAAGACATAACTTTCTATTAGTTTAAGCTTTGTGCAATTTGTAGTCATTTCGTGTGATAAGTGTTCAAGATGTTAGTTATGTTCTCATGAAACTTTGAAGAAACTAGGTATAAAACTTTGGTATATTTAAAGAAAAAACCATGAGGTTCGGGCTAATTACCAAAAAATCTAGAGATTCTTGAGAATTGTAAAAATTTTCTTGAGATTTGATTTTGTCCAATATTTTTTCCTGACCCCTTAAATTTTAGACAAAATCAAATCTGATGTTTTTTTGGTAATTTTAGATTTTTTTTTTGTAATTAGCCCAAACCTGGGGTGTTTTGGTAATTATCCGTGAAACTTTTACTTATTTTTTATAATCAGAAAACTTAATTGTCAATCAAAATCTTTAAGTTCTTTCCTAGTAGACAATCACTTATTACTCACTTATATGATATGCCTTGGTTCATTTACATTTTTTGTTTTGGGATAATTACAAAAACACCTATGAGGTTTGGGTTAATTACAAAAAAACCTAGAGATGTTTCAAAATTACAAAAAAATAATCCTCAGGTTTGATTATGCTCCAAATTTAGGGGGGTAATTGGTGTACTTTTATAAATGTCGGGGGGGTTTTAAAATATATTTTTTCTTATGAAGTGGGAATTTTTATTTGCAATTTTCAAAAATCTTTGGTTTTTTTGTAATTACGCCAAATCTCAGGGGTAGTTTTGTAATTATCCTTTTTTAATAAGTTATGTCATGATATACTAACACCTTCCAATATACATGTTACAGTCTGGTTGCTGCAAGCCACCAAACTACTGCGGGTACAATTTCCAGAACGCAACGTACTGGACGATCCCGAAAACGGGTCCAGCCGTGCCCGACGACCCGGATTGCAAAACATGGAGCAACGTCCAGAAGAAGCTCTGCTTCGACTGCGAGTCGTGCAAGACGGCCGTGCTCGACAACATAAAACGAGAATGGAGACTGTTGGCTATAATCAACGTCTGCATTCTCGTTGTCGTTATCATTGTCTATTCCGTCGGTTGTTGCGCTCTGAGGAACAACCGGCACGGCTACAAGAGATACAAAGGACATCCATGAATATTGTTCGGAAATTCCATATCCGAACAATATTCATGGATGGTTTTATAACTTGGGATTTTCATGTTTGAAAAAACTATTATTTGTTTTTTTTTAGATGGTAGAAAACTTAATTCTAGTTTGGTCACAAGTGAAAATATTGTTAGTGTATTAGAACTAGTAGATGGTTATTGTTTTCACTTGGATGCATAATTAGGATATGTAGCTAGTGATTCTAACCTAATGTATGTAGTGATGTGAGTAATGTGAAGTTATGAATAGTAATTTTGTTTTTACTTGTCCCTTTTGCTTGTGCAATAGCATGTGTTAGTGTTCCAAAAAGGGATAATTACAGAAAGTCCCCTAAAGTTTGGGATAATTACAAAAAAGTAAGAGGTTTCTGAAAATTACAGAAAACCCCTTGAGGTTAATTGTGTCTTAAAAGTAAGAGAGCTTTTGAAATTTTTTTATAAATACCTTTGTTTTAGAAAGAAAAATCAATTTATTATAATACAATCTCAAATTCAATCTTTTTTCTCAAAATTTAGTTTTGTCTCTAAATTTCATGAAACAAAATTAAGCAATCACACAGTTAGCATATATATGTTTAATGTGTTGGATAGCTTCATTCCGTACAATTATTCTCAATCTCACCTTCATGCCCGACATAGGGACGGCGATACCCAAGTTGATAGCATCGACTGACCCCAATTAAGTGATTGATTGTGATTAATTTATACGGATATTATGTTCTTCACTTGGTAATGAATTAATCAAAGAAACCTTCTTAATTTATTACAGCTATTTTAATTTCTTACCCCCAAAAAAATTTAAAAGAAAAAGATGGTGAAAGAATACAGCATATCTGAAGAGTTTAGAGTTCTATTCTTGCCTATTGGCAAATCCCATAGTATTATACATACGAAGTTCTATAATTTTAGAGTGTATCAAGACAAGTATTTTAAATATATATATGCTTAGAATATAATTCTACATGAATACATATATATTAAAATGGAAATAAAATAAAAATAATTAATTGGGGCAAGTTTGAAATTAGAAATTAAAATCAAAACCCACCCAGAACCAGCAGTTTATGACTTTAAAAACTAGCTCAAGGCTCTATTTCAAATCCGACTCATTATCATCCCTAATTTCAAGTCACACACACGTCACATGTGTCAAATCTACATAATTACTCCATCCGTCCCAATAAAATATGCAAGTAGAGTTTTTCACACAGATTAAGAAAACATAATAAATATAATTGGGATTATAACATTTTTTCATATTCTTCCTGCTTTGAAAGTTTATTATTTTTTTTTGAGAAGCAATGAAAGTTTATTATTGTTAGTCTCAAATAAAGTGAATTAAATAGGGGTAGTTTAGTGTATTGTTATGTAATTAATACTCTCAATAAGGAAACAATCATATAATTTGAGACGGGCGAGAAAGGAAAGATAGTTTATCTTATTGGGACTGATGGAATATAATTTTACCTATTTTCATGCTCTACCTACTATTTAAGCAAAAATGTAATACGGAGGGGTGCCATACCGGCCATAAATACAAACCACATAGTTACGCATTTGTGACCATGAGAATTAGGCATATGATTCCAAACTGTGTATCATCTCGCATTCCAAGTATATCTCCATCCGCTTTGCATGTATGTATGCAACAAAAAGGGGGTAACACACCAAAATTGAATGCCTACTTAAACTCTATAAATTTCTTCCAAAAAAAAAAATTTATGACTAGAAAATATTGAATTTGACTCATACATACAAATAGAATACAACAATATTATAATATTTTTCACAGTTTTGAGCAAGAGCATGGGGGGAAAATTGTTCTCTCACTCTATCTATATATCATAAATTAAATAATTAATCTTCAATTATTCTTAGGAGGATGTGATTTTGGCGAACGATAATCTGCGCTAAAAGCCATGAAATATTCTTTCCAATTTTCTCCTCCATCGTCTTTTGAAATATGGGCTGCCATTGTTGTTGTCGACATTTTCTTGCTATTTTTACTCGTCTTAACCTTTGTCTCCTCAATATTCATTTTTCTTACACCATTAATTTTGGCAAATGTTTCATCTCCTACAATTTCCTGCAATTGTATACGTTCACCTTGTTAATTAAACACGCATATTTGAATATAATTGCAAAATCCCCCCTAAGGGTAATTACAAAAAAAAAAAACCAGAGGTCTTTGAAAATTGCAAAAACTCGCTTGAGGTTTGATATGCCTTACATTTTCCCCATTTATAAAAAAAAGTATTTCAGAAACGTCACTGACATTTACAAAAATATTACAGTTATACCCTTCAATTTAAGGTACAATTAAACATGAGGGAGTTTCTTTTTATAATTTTGAAACATCTTTGAGTTTGTTTGTAATTAGATCAAATCTCAGGGGTGATTTTGTAATTATCCATAAATGATTAAATGCTTGACATTTATATATGATGTTATCAGAAATTCAGAATACAAAATACTAATTTGAAGTAAAATCTAACAATATTTTAATCAACATGAATGAAGGTGGCATTTTATGGATCACCATATTGATATAAGGGATAATTAAAAAAACACCCTCAAGGTTTGGCCTAATTAATAAAAAAAATTAAGAGATTTTTCAAAATTACAAAAAGATTTTGTCTTAAATTTAAGGAGTTAATTGTAATATTTCTATAAATATGGAGGTGATTTTTTAAATATTTTTTTTGCTTATAAAAGGGGGAGATTTAAATAAGTAGAATCAAACTTTAAGGGTTTTTTTGTGTTTTTCAAAAATCTCCCGTTTTTTTTTTCCGTAATTAGCCATTTGATATAATGAACCACTCATGATGTACAAAAAAACAAAATCCATGTTGTAAAAGTAGCATTTTTACAAATATCCCATAGAAAAAGGTTCCTGGCGAAAAAGTTTTGAAATTTTACATCAAAATTCAAGTTAAGACACAAGACAACATTAAAATTGAAAAGGGTTAATCCCTTGAAATTAAATGTGAATTAATTTTACTTTGGAATAATTACCTTTTGCAAATTGAAGTTACTGTCTCCCTTCACTGCAACCCCTTTCTCAGTCACAACCACAGTTACTTCCTTTACTGCAAAAATAGAAATAAAGCAAAACTCAGTAAACAAAATTACTAATGAAGATTAATTAGTTGAGGTAGAAAATCAAAATTGAATTTACCTTTACGCGCATATGAAAAAGATTTACCCCCATGGCAATTACCAAAATGAAAATCAAAACAATCTGCTTATAAAACCTCACCATTTCTTTTCACTCTTTTTATCCCTTTGTTTGGAATTTTTTGCTGTTGAATAAAACATGCAAATAAATAGGAGTGGGGTTTTAATTCAGCTTTTGTACTTTATAAAGAAATTCAAAGTAGTCTCTAAAATTCAAGTCAAAGCTTGGGTTCAATTCCAAGAACTATAGTAATTTTTTAATTCTTCAAATATTAAAAAATATATGGTGTCACAGTACAAGCAGTACATTGGAAAACTCGAATTCAGAAGCCAAACAAAAAATTAAGCAATATTCAAAGTTATATATGTTTAGAAAAGTAAATAAAGTAATTTTGTGTGTTTTGGGCCTGTCTGCCGTCATGCAAGCAACGAGGAAAAGTTACTATTTTTATTATTATTATTATTATTATTATTGATTTTCGTGGGTGCAATTCAGTTACTGATATCCCAAATCCAAATGTGTGTTTATAATTAGAATTCAGAATCTGAAATATATTCTTCTGTTCAACAGCATTATGACAGAGAGGAGATATTCAAAGCTGCTCAAAGTTCAAATGTATGCACTTTTTGTTTTGCAACTATTAGACTTAGAGTAGTATTAGCCTAATATTTTTTGTGGTTGACGTGATAGATTACACTAATATTTCTTTTTTTGTTAAATTCTAAAACTTGAAGGAGAATCCAAAATTTGGGAGAGGGCCATGTTTGAGAAGAAAAAAAAAATTGATTCTTGAATTGAGAAGGTTGAAATTTTGGATCTTGAAGTGAGAACCCAAAATTTGAGGGAGAGCCCAATTTGAGAAAAAAATAAAAATTGGATCTTGATTTGAGAAGGTTGAAATTTTGAGTTTTAAAATGATAGATTTTCTTAAATTTGGACCCTATTATGAAATTCACCCCTAAAAAATAGTTACAAGCAATTAAAATATATATTTTGTTTTAATTTCATGCTACATATCATATATATATATATATATATATCACTACAAAAAAAATTAAATTCCAGTTTACGTAAGAATTTATTGACCAAGTTGATTTTGTTACTAAATGTTACAGTTACCTACATAATAAAAAATATTTTATAGACAGATTACCAACAGATCACCAACAATTTTTAAATTTACCGACATAAATAATGTAGGAATTACCAAAAGTTTTAGATTTTGTAGATAAATATTTTCTTAAATGTACATGTAATATGTATTTTAATCCAATTTGTACTACTACACATTTATTTTCAATAAAACTCTCTGTAAGTAACTGTGTGCTAGAACAATGTTCCAAGTTGAAAAAAGTACCCTTAATTAAGCTTATTATGTCATACTCTTCCATATAATAATCATTCCATTAATATACACCATAATTCCATAAAGTATATATGTAGAATCCGGTCAACGAAATCAATGTTGTATTTATATATATGAAAAAAAGAAGACTGCTGTCAGAAAACGTGAATTATTCAACTATATAACGAACTCCTCCTCCACATATATAACATTTTTTTTAAAAAAAAAGAAGGAAAAATAAAAGGAAAAAGGGGTAATAATAAAGGGGTTAGTCTTAGACCGTTTAATGGATCAAATTTCAAATACCCGACATGCGGTCAATCTACCTATTGACTCGCACAACCACTAACACTAAAACAACAACATGGGTTGGTCGCTACTAATACTCTTTAGAAGAGATACTAATATTTTTTGGGAGGATGACTAATATTTTCCGATTGAATCTCAACTAATATGTTCGTTGGCTTGTTTTGTTTCGTTGTTTTTTATGTTGACCCATCCTTGTACTCAGGCTTTTTGTAGGTTTTTTAAAAGGTGTCAGCTCCTACGCAGTTCCCATTTGTTTATTCTGCTAAATTATATTTTTGGTACATTAACTTAGGCTCAATTGCACTTTCGTCCACCATTTCTAGAGTCTGGCAAATTAGGTCACTAATTTATAAATTTTTGCACCTTGAGTAAACTTCTTGTCGGAAATCGAAGTTGGTGGAAATTTTCCGGTGAAATTTTTAATTTCTGATGACACGTGTACTCAACATGGGCGTAGACAAGGGGGCCACCCCGGCCTCCCGCGCACCCCAAAATTTTTTTTATCCCGTTTTTTCTATGGAAAAAATGAAAAAAAAAAAATATATATATATATATATTATTTTTAAGGGGATAAAATAGTTGAGCTAGGGGAAAAATTTGGGCTAGGGGTACTAAGTCGGGTTGGCTACGCCCCTGGTACTCAATGTTCAAAAAATTATAAATTAGTGTTCTAATTTGCCAGACCCTAAAATTAGTGGACGAAAGTACAACTGACCCTAAATTAGTATACCAAATTTAGCCTAAAGTAGTTGATTTTCATTTTATTTTATGGTTATAAAAGAGCTAGCAGAGATTCCAACAAGTGAGAAGTGAAAACCAAGAAAGACGAAAACGTAGAAGAACATGGGCAAGTTGTAACATTGAATCACTAACCCATCATCATATGATCACATTATATAATAATATTAAGAAAATTAACAAATGCATGCAACAAACATTTGTAACTTTATAACAGTAATTAATAGGTTTTCACAAAACGCAGAACACAAGAAGCGATTTTTACGACTTTATGGTACAAATCTCAGTTGGGTTTCCTGGGAACTAGTGTACGTATACCTCTATTGTTAATTCCTTGATTTTACCAATTAATTTTAGTTTTACCGCAACTAAATTAAAGTGAGTCTCATTGGAGGTGAAGTATTTTCACACACTGATTAATTAATTAACCCTAGCTAGGTACTTGGAAATTGTTCAAAGGGGGGCGGTGGATATAAGGTCGGCGCTCATTCAAGCATCATATTCTTATTTTCCTTATTGTGGCCTTAATTCTATGGCTGCTAAATGGGTCGAGTCGGGTCGTACATATAGTCAAATAGTAACTAAACATTTAATTACATATCACAGTCTGGCCCAAAGCATAAAAAATATACTGAAAAATCCAAGGCAATCGGATCGTCCTGGTTTTTAGGGCCTGTTGGACCGGGTCTGAAATACTAGAGCCTAGCCCCGTAAAAATACCGAGTCGGACCAAAATTGACAAATATCCTTAGTTCTCATAGTTTATTTTTCTTCTCTCCGTATTTTATACAAGGGTCGATTACAAAACTACACTCGAGGTTTGGGTTAATTACAAAAATATCTAGAAATTTTATAAAATTACAAAAAAAAAAAAAACCTTTAGATTTGATTATGTATTAAATATATATTTATGTTTACTAATTTACTAATTTAATGTAGTTATTTTTTCTAAAAATTCATTCATATTTTTAAAAATTTCTCTTTATTTTTTACTAATCAAATTAATTAAAATTTTAACTGATTTATAATTTAAGTAAGTATACTCAAAATAAAATTTTGAGTATACTTATGTTTCTTGGGGGTATTTTCGTCATTAACAGTGAATTGGTACCAATTTATATAAAAATGTGAAGTATGTTACTAAATTAGAATCAAAATGCCAGTCATCCGAACCAAGAAATTGACTATAGATCGTACTAAAAAATCAATAACCCATATATATATATATATATATTGTTCCTTGCTCGCTCTCGCACAAACTCCTTGAGATCCAACTTTTCTAAGGATTGTTTTGATTTGGGGGCCGTGAGATTATTCCCTAATGGATGATTAAGTCCCACCCTCCCCCTATTATTGATTATCCTATGATATATATTTTGTGAATTAAACCGACTGATGTGTCTTTTTGCCCCTGATAAGAAAAACTAAAATGACAACCAAATGGGATATTTTGGTCATTCAATTGTTTATTACATTCAATCACAAATCTAGAATCCCAAGCAAATTACTAGCATATAATTAAAGATATTCATATATAACACCAGTGGTGTATTCAGAAAATATTAATGGATGGTCCAATACACGAAATCTGTGTGGATCATATAAAAAACTAAAAAAAAATTATATAAATTATTAAAAAAAAATTACCTTGTAACCCTTTTTTTTGAAAAAGGGGGAGGCTGGGGCCCAAGTTGCCCCCTTCACCCCCGACCTCCTTCCGACACTATACAACACTATCCAACGTCTCAACAACATTATTATTTCAAAAAGTTTCATTATAATGCCTATCCTAACAAATTTATCAATCTCATCAAAAATGGCAAACGAGGCCTCCCTTGGTGGATTACGCTATTATGTGAATGGCAGATATGTGGAAGGCCAAGGCCTTTGAGAAGAGTTACAAACATGCTATTGGGCTAACGTGAGCAAGGATGATTATATATTATTTGAAGGGGGTGAAGGTTAGTAGGCTTATTTGGACAAAATTTTGGGGATGGGAGGTTCGTCTTACCAAACTAGACCTAAATATATCTATGGGAAAATTCTGCCATGGTAAAATCTTTCATTCTTTATTTACTCTTTCGGTTGATTTTTTTAACTTTTTTACCCTTCTACATTCTTTTTTCTTCGTTATTTTTACGTTTTTTTCAATTTTTTTGTTTATGTATTGTTTTATATGTTATTTATGTTGTTTCGATGTTTATATTCATTTCTCATTGTTTCTATGTTGTTTTGATTTTTCTATACATATTTTACTTATTTTTACGCTCTTTTTTTCATGTGTTGTTTTATATATTGTTTCTGGATTGTTTTGTATAACATTTTTAATGTTTTTATGATGTTTTCTTGTTTTTTCCATATAGTTTTCAATGTTTTAATGTATTTTTACCTATTTTAACTCTTTTTATTGATGTGGTGTTTCCTATATTGTTTATGTTATTTCTGGTTTGTTACTATTATGTTTTTAATGTTGTTATGATGTTTCTTTATTGTTTATATTTTGCATTCGATGTTTCAATGTATTTTTTTTACATATTTTTAAGTTTTTTTTTTGTTTTTGTATTGTTTCAATAGGCTTTAGGGTTGTTGCCCTGTATACTTGTTATATCTTTTACTTTCTTGCGATTTACTTTTCGATATTGAGTCCTAGAGTACTTGTTTGTATAATAGGCATATTTATCGAGTCTGTAATTCTTTTGGTACTTTTTGTATCGATCTATTTGAGACGGATAAATACCCAATAATATTAACATATTTTTTTTTTAGATTTCCCTCATGAACCTAATCCCAAGACGTTATCATATAATACCACCTCCCATTTTAATTATAGAATCTAACCAATACCAATATACCTAGAGTTTGCTATGGACCGGGCCTAGCCCAATGGGCCAAGTGAAAACTAGGTTGCGTCGGGTCACACCAAACTTTCATAGGGTTGCATTTTTTATGGCCGAGTCCAACTAGGGGTGTGACACGATACGAAAATAGTGGGTTAGTATTTAGCGTTATCGTGTTCGTGTCCTTATCGTGTCGACACGATAAGGACATGTAAATTTCGTGTCATATTCGTGTTTTTATCGCGTTTACACGATAGTAACGCGAACACGATAGTGACACGATAATGACACGACACGAACACGATAAGAACACGTTTACCAGTTAGCGACACGATAATGACACGACACGAACACGATAATGACACACATTGACCTGTTAGTGACATGATAACCTGATATTTTGCCTATTTGTGTTGTGTATTGTCGTGTAAAATCGTGTCATATCGTGTAATTTGCTATCGTGTATTAACTTGTAAATCATTTTCTTTTTATTCTTGACTTATCGTGTCACTATCATGTCGTGTCGACACGCAAATTTTCGTGTTCGTGTCATATCGGAGCAGATCCTTATCGTGTCGTGTTCATATTTGCCCTTATCGTATCGTGTCGTTATTGTGTCAACACAAAACACGACATGATAACACAATTTGACACCCCTAAGTCCAACCCATCAAATACATTTTTAACGTATCATTGGGGTTGGTCGGCTTCGGGCCATTTGGGCTAAGCCTATTGGCTCGATCATTTTCAAACCACTAAAAATGAAACTCAATCCAATTTTACAGGCTGGCTGAGCCGGCTCATTGGATGGGGCCAATTTGGCCGGCTCTAAATAGAGTAATAGACCTTAGCCGTGTCCTACTTATACGGATGTTTCACTGAAAAATGAAAATTTAAGTAGGGGTAGGAGAGATATCGCGAGAAAATGTCGGTGTCATCTCGGGACACAATCCGAAATCATAAAATTCGGATATACGGAGGTTGTTGTGTGGTCGTCTCAAATTGCCACGTGTCGAGTTAATGCGGCTGGATCTTCGACACGTCTCACAAATAAAATTTAATTCTGGTGGGACCCATTCAAGGCCCATTTATTAAGCCGGCTGACATTGATTGGTTGTATTCATAATTCATTCATTCTTCCCCATGTCTTTTAATTCGATACCTCAGCCTGGCAAAGGCAATCATAGCCTGTGACGAGCTCACACATTTCCACTTAAACATAATTTAAACCTGTTATTGAGTTTTCGAACTATAACAATGAACCAACTGATTGTGAGATTTTTGAAATTTAACTGAATAAAAGTTTGTTTAATTGAGCTTGTTAAAATAAATGAATTGCACTTAAACTTAGACATAAATTACACTAATAAGTTGACTTTAATTTTAATTTTTATATGTTTACTTATGATAAATATAAATATTTTTAAAAAAAATATTTTATTTTGGATAAAACCATAGGTTTTTATGGATATAGTATTGCATTTTGGAAATATATAATTTTAGTTTTATATAAACTGAAGAATAATTTAATTTATAATTGATATTTACTAAGTTTGTTTAGGTTCGACTAAACTTGGAAAGTTCGCGAGTCATCAATATATTCAAGTTCGAGTTCGGCTCGATAATAAACAAGATAAGCTCAAACTCTTAAAAGTTTGGTTCGAACAGCCTTATAATCAATCATCGGAAATAAATCACACATGTTTACACTCGATCATTCAATAATTTTACCCTAGTAGTAGTAAAACAAGAGATTTCATATTACTATTTAAAATATTTAATTCAAAAGCGCTTTACACTTACAATTTAATTATTCTACAATTTTATAGAATGAATTATATTAATGAGCGAATAATAAATTCTAATTTCACTGTAAATTTGGTTAATCTGTCAAAAACTCCCATGTGTATGTTTTGGGATCACTGGAGAATGAAGAGCGGTCCACATATTTTTATGAATTATTATTATTATTATTTTGGTTAAGACGGTTTTCTTTCTTTGGTTTTATAATTTGACTGGTGATTAAATTAGTTTTATTGTTTGTCATTGGTTTGTCTGATTGGACTGACAAAAAAATATGGCAAAATTGCTTTTTTGGTCCATTAAATTGGCTCGATTTCACTTTTAGTCCTTTAATTTTTATGGGTTGCGTTTGGCAAATACTAACTTTTCTAAACCTACACATTTAGTCCGATTTCAAAATATTGGGGATATCTTATCCATAAAATGCTGAGTTGGGGCATTTTTCTATGAAATGACTATTTTGCCCCCCCTTTTTTTAGGGAAACCTTGGTCATGTGAACATATATTTAATTTAATTAAAATAAAATAATTTGAACATATATTATTAATTTTCAATTGTAAATAAAATTAAAAAAATGAAAAAAAATTAGAAAAAACATGTATTTACAATTTTCAACAATATATAAAAATTAAAAAAATTGAAACAAAAAGAAACATATATATCTATAATTTTAAACTGTAAATTGAAATTAAAGAAAAATAGAAAGCAAAAAAAAAAAAAAACAAAAGAAAAAGAAAATAATGTAATTTTTTGTTTTTCTAGTTTTCCTTAATTTTTATTTAAAGTTGAAAAATATAAAATATATGTTCGACAAAATTTGTTTAATTTAATTTAAAGAAAATAATATGAACATATATTTATAATTTTCAACTATAAATAAAATAAAAACATAAAATGAAAAAAAACATATATATATATATATATCTATAATTTTCAACCGTAAATCAAATTAAAGAAAAATAGAAAAAATATAGACTTACAATTATCTACTGTAAATTAAAATTAAAGAAAAAATAGAAAACAACAAAATAGGAAAAAATATATATTTACAATCTTCTATTGTATATAAAAATTAAAAAAAAACTAGAAAACAAAAGAACGGAAAACCAAAACAAAAAAAAACGAAAATGAATCTCTTTTATTTTTGTTTTCTATTTTTATTTAATTTTTAATTAATGTTGAAAAATATAAAAATATATGTTCGACTATTTTATTTAATTTTATTTAAGTTATTTTTATTATTAATTTATTATTATTTTTCTATTTTTTCTTTAATTTTAATTTGGAGTTGAAAATTATAGATATATATTTTTTTTTGTTTTCTATTTTTATAATTTTTATATATAGTTGAAAATTGTAAATACATATTTTTTCTGATTTTTTTTTGTTTTATTTTTTTAAAATTTATTTACTGTTTAAAATTATGAATATATGCTCAGATTACTTTGTTTAAATTAAATTTAAAAAAAGTCGAACATATATTTTAATTTGTCAACTTTATATAAACTTATAAATATATGTTCATATTTTTCTTTACTTCAATTTAATCTTATATTTATTTTTGTTATTTAATTTTATTGAGATATTAAACAAGTCATGTGATATGCACATAACCAAGATTTCCCTCCAAAAAAGGGGCAAAATAGCCATTTCTTGGAAAAATGTCCCAACTCAGCATTTTAGGGATAAGATATCCCCGGAATTTTAAAATCGGACTAAATATGCAGGTTTAGAAAAGTTAGTGTTTGTCAAACGCAACCCATAAAAATTAAAGGACTAAAAGCGAAATCGAGCCAACTTAACGGGCCAAAGAAGCAATTTTGCCAAAAAATCATCGTTCAAATGATCTAATAAAATTTCAATTATATCCTTTTATCACATTACACGAAATGATGATGTCCTATTTCTTAGAATCAATACAAGAAAGTGTTAATTAGGACGAGATCAAAGCGGAGATCAAACTTGTGTGCCAGTGTAGAGACTTTTGTTGTCGAGTTAACTGACTCGGGTTTGATTCTACTCCGTGCATACGTCCCTTCTTCTACTATCTTGGATTTTACTTTTTTAAAAAAAAAGGACAAGATCAAAGCAAAATATACAACTTTATGAGAATTAATCTGAAATTTCAAAATGCTATATAATGTGGGATTTTCGTAATTCAATTAGCCAATCAAAGACTCCTTTAACTTGATTTCATAACGTGTTTGTCCCTTGAACCTACTAAGCTAACAATTGTCCCCAAAGTAAATTTTGAGTTTAATGCTTGATATTTATCTCTCTCTACATCATCTTTCTTTCTCACAACACCCGATAACTGATTGATTGTTAAGATCCTTCAGCTAGAACAGAAAGATGGTTTTTATACGATAGAGTACAACGCACTACATTAGACATCATTTACATCACTGGTTTATATGGGTTTTCCACATAGAGGACATGATCAAACCATATTCAGGTGTACATAAGTCAACATATCGACTGTTTCATTTCCTCTGCTGATATGTTGCATCCAATCATCCTGATCTATCTGTTGCATCTGGTCATCGTAACCCACATGAATAGGAGGATACTATTTCCCACATGACGAACAAATAGACACTGACAAATATAGGAGTACTCGATAGAGGCAGTCGCTTCGGTGTTACACTAGGAAACATAGAATTCGGGGTTTACGATGCCGATTATTATTGTTAATTTGTAAACATTTAATTTTTGCGATTACAATAACTCTCTCTACAAATCAACCCACTATTCCCCAATTTTTAACATCTTTTTTTATATTTGTAATTTCAAAATTAGCAAGCGATCATAAAAGGACCACTTTTAAACAAAAAACAAAGTAAACGATGCATGAAACACTTATTTTACTAAATATAAAAGAAAAAAAAAAACTTTGTAAACGGTGCGACGAAAACCGCTTTTACTAAAATAAATGATTAAGACGCCTGTTTTGCACCACATTTAAGCAAAAGTTTGTGGCAAATTAAAAAAATTTAGAGTCAAATAATGTGTGGTGTATTGATATAAATATTATTTAGGGATTTAGTGGGTGGATTTTTTTTTATCTTCCATGCTACTGAATTATTTAGGAAGATTTATAATTTATTCTATGCTCAGATGGGCCCTTTTTGTTTCCTAATTAAGTATAATATATACACTTGTTGACCAATCAGTAGCGTTATTAATGCTCAATAATGTGATCTTATTACATTAATAATGCATGTTTATGATAGTTACTTCTTAACTTGCAACAATAAAATCCATTCTGTTATACTTAAAATGGTTATAGTATCAAAAAAAAAAATTTATAGTATCAATTCTTAAGTAATACTAAAAATTACTACATTTTTGTTTGACGTACAATATGTTTACATTTAATATCGTTAGTTGTAAATTGATGGCGTCATTTGTTCGTTTCAACTCCACATAAACTCAGATACTGTAGTTAATTATACCAAATTTAAAGTTGAGTACAATGTGTGGTTACGATCGATATATTTTTATTTTGAAAATTTTCTTTCTGCTAGAGAATAGTGTGAAAAGTTAGTTAACATAATAATAATAATAAAATGGAGATGGAAATAAATATGAAATGAGAATATAATTATGAAAGATGATATGCTATAAAAGTAGTAAAATGATTGGTATTTAAAACCGTGTGAGTGAATGAATAATAATATTTGTGGAAAAATGTGTAATAATGATTTAACTTTTTGGGAAAATTGGTAGATGTTATTGGTGTAAAAACAAGTAAGAGAGAAAGATTTGGTCGAGCTCGAACGAGCTTTGGTCGAGCCGAACACGAATCGAGCTCGAGTAGCTTGATATTTTTACATATATTTTATTCTCTTTTTACTAATCGAGTCGAGCTCGAGCCGAGCTTTAAATCTTATCGAACGGAAAAATATGTCCAAGCTTGGTTCGTTACTTTAACGAACCGAGCTCAAACGAACTTTTAACGATCGATCACCAATCGAGTATCGAGTAGTTTGGTTCGTTTTTCAACCCTAAACATAATACTATGCAAATTTGTTTGAATTACTATCAAACTTAATGAATTGTATTTGAGTTTAGTTTGATTAATAATCTCTCGAATAAATTTTAATTAAACAGAATATGAATTGCGCTCTAGAGGTTAATTTTCCTTTACTAATCGAGTCAATCAATTTTTTCATCTTATCGAATGAAAAAATGTGTTCAAACTTAGTTTGTTATATTAATAAATCGAGTTCAAACAAAAATTTACTGATCGATACCGAGTAATTTGATTAATTTTTCAACACTATTCTGAATTGCATGGTTTCTCGATTGCTTGGTTTTTCAACCATCCCCATAATCATAATAAATGGTTGGTGGTATTTGATGGTATGAGATCTTCAATTATAAAACCGTGTTTCATCTCCTATTTCAACCGCACAGATAATTGTCACGTATATAACATTTACCATCTTAATTCGCAAGCATAAATTAAACATAAATTGTGGATTTTTAATATGATAATATGATAAGTGTTATACACGGGACATTCATCCCCCGTACAATAGACTACGAGATCGAAACACGATTTTGAAATAGAAGATCACATTCCGTATTCGATAGTTGTCAAATCATATTACTATGAAGAAATTTACTGGCAGGTTTCATGATTCATCAATCAATTCACATTGTTGGTAGGTAGAATTTTCTCTTGTATAAATTGTGCTTTTTCTGCGGAAAATTCTTGATCCATCCGAGACTTGCGAGCTTTTGGGTGAAATCAATGGCAGAAAGCTCGAGATTCGCCCGACATTCTGCACCATTACCACCACTACACACATAACACACACTAGACTTTCAACCCTCTCTCTCTCTCTCTCTCTCGTATGTATCTGGATCTTGCCTAAAACCTCGGGTACTTTGGTTTTATTGACCTCCGATCCCAAATATGGATTCTTATTTTGGTCTATTGTTCATTGACTCGTAATGCGATTTGTCTTATAAGGAATTTCAATTGAGTTCGCATTTTGGGGGAAGAATCTTCGGTTCAAACTCCATAACCATTTTGCTCATTCTGGATTTTGATTATTTTGTTTTTTGTTGTTAATACATTTATTGGGGGAGATCAGATTCTGGGATATTGGATTGATTTGAAAACACCGTAATCCGATTGAAATTGCAGTTGAGTGGTGTAAATGAGAGATTTGATGGGGTGGTTGGCATGTGCAGAACATAAGGTTGAAAGTAGAGTAATAAGAGGAGGAGGAGGAGAAGGTGGGGAATAATTAATGGGGCTGAAAAAGATGGCGTTTGGAGGGGAAAGGCTGGAGAAGCTGAGGAATAATGAGGTGGTTTCGCGGTCGAGAATGAAGCTTTGGATGATAAGGGCAACGACAACGGTTTTGCTATGGACTTGTTTAGTTCAGTTGATGGCATTGAGTGAAACTTGGGGGCCTCGGGTTTTGAAGGGTTGGCCTTCTTGTTTTTCACATGAATCGGCTGTTGCATTGGCTGTTCGGTCTTCGCCTCATCTCCCTGTTAGAGTTCATCCACCAAAGAGTGAGCATTTACTATATAGTCTGGTTTTGATACCATATAAGTTGTAGATATTTGGATTGGAGAAAAGGAAACTTGTTAATCTTGTCTGCATTTTAATGTCAGTTGCAATTTCCAGCACTTGGTTTTTCTTGCTGTAATTGTTGTGTTGATTCAAGATTTGATGGTGTTTTTCCAATTATGTTCTGTTTTTCAGAATTGGGTTTGATATGTTAAAATGCACTAGTGCAACTACTTTTGTTATCATAGCATGCGCGATTATTTGCATTCTTGTGACAATTGTGCTGAACTTTGAATGATTGAATCATTGGTTTTCGATTTAGGGGTTTACAAAAACAATGGTTACCTAATGGTTTCATGCAATGGAGGGCTTAATCAGATGCGGGCAGCTGTGAGTTTTTTTTCCAATTAAAGACATTATGTGGACATATTTGATCTATTTGGTTTTCTACTTAGCTCACTAACCTTGTCGGTTGCGTACAGATATGTGACATGGTTGCAATTGCCAGATATTTGAATGTTACGTTGATAGTACCCGAACTCGATAAAACTTCTTTTTGGAACGATCCTAGGTGTGTTTCTAAAGCATATAAATCTTGAAATTATGAATATCAATGTGATGCTTCAGTTAGGAGTCTTGCGGACATATTTCCCCAACATCAAACATAATTTTCTTTTGCAGTGAGTTCCAAGACATATTTGATGTTGATCATTTTATTACATCCTTGAGAGACGAAGTTCGGATACTCAAGGATCTACCTCCAAGGGTCAAGAAGAGAGTAGAGCTGGGAATAATATATACAATGCCCCCTGTTAGTTGGTCTGACATCTCTTACTATCACAATCAGGTCAGCAGAAAGATTTGAAGTGTTTACTCTGATTTATTTCTGCAATGCGAGTACGCGATATTTGATTGACAATTATACCCCTGTTGCTTGCAGATTCTTCCTCTGATTCAGAAATATAAAGTGGTCCATTTGAATAGAACAGATGCTCGGCTGGCCAACAATGGTCAGCCCGTGGAGATTCAAAGGCTACGCTGCCGAGTAAACTTTAGTGCTTTAAGATTTACTCCTCAGATAGAAGAATTGGGTAGAAAAGTTATCAAAATGCTTAAGCAAAATGGTCCGTTCTTAGTACTTCATCTCAGATATGAGATGGACATGTTAGCTTTTTCCGGTTGTACTCAAGGGTGCAATACGGAGGAGGTGGAAGAGTTAACAAGAATGAGGTGAGCTCTTTTCTCTTTATTTCAGCATTGTGTAAACTGTAAAGTAGTGTGAAAATACCATTTATTCCTCTTTATCCATTATTAACAGATATGCTTACCCGTGGTGGAAAGAGAAGATCATAGATTCTGATTCCAAAAGAAAAGACGGTCTATGTCCTTTGACACCTGAGGAGACTGCACTTACGCTAAAGGCATTGGACATTGATCGTAATATACAGATTTACATTGCTGCTGGGGAAATATATGGTGGAAAAAGAAGACTGTCGACTCTCGTAGCATCGTATCCAAATTTGGTCAGTAGATAAATCAGAAGCTATATATAGCTTTATGGTATTTTCAGGATAATATGTTTTATGTTATCAATTCGTGTTGTTGTATCATAACAGGTCCGGAAGGAGACATTGTTGGATCCTTCGGAGCTTAGGTTTTTTCAAAATCACTCGTCTCAAATGGCTGCATTGGATTATCTTGTTTCGCTGGAGAGCGATATCTTTGTTCCTACATATGATGGCAACATGGCTAAAGTTGTTGAAGGACATCGCAGGTACTGAACATGGGAAATATGTCCCCCCCCCCCTACCCACCCACTTGAAAAAAAAAATGAATTCATGAAACTGATGCTGTGAAAATGGTGAGAAAGAAGATGTAATTACAAAAAATACCCCCCAACCCACCCAATGGAAAAAAAATGAATTCATGAAACTGATGCTGTTAAAATGGTGAGAAAGAAGATATAATTACAAAAAATACCCTTATGGTTCAGTCTAATTACAAAAAACCCAATTATCTTTCAAAATTACAAACACTCCATTGATATTTGTTTCTATTTACAATTTTTACCGTCAAAAGGGGGGGACATTTATTAAGCAAATATATACCTCAAGGGGGTGTTTGTAATACTTTAAATGGTATTTGTAATTTTGAAATATAATTGGAGTTTTTTGTAATCAGGCTAAAGTCTAAACTTCAGGAGCAGATTTTGTAACTTATCCTAACAAAATTCAACTGAGCACCTAGAAATGCAATATGTTGCCTGTGAAGCCTTAAAGTTTTCTCTGCTAATCGTTCTCGAATTTATGTCACTTTTGTTTGGTTTCAGATATCTTGGATACAAGAAAACAATTTTACTAGACAGAAGGCTGCTAGTTGATTTAATAGACCATTATAATTCTGGTTCATTGACATGGCACGAGTTCTCTGCTGCGGTTAAGGATGCTCATGCCGAGCGCATGGGCAACCCGACCAAAAGGTTGATGATGCCAGATAGACCTAAAGAAGAGGATTATTTTTATGCCAACCCATGGGAGTGTTTACAACCATCAGATGAAGATGAACAACCAGTAATTATTAGTATTTGAACCTTGTTGTAGTTAAAGTGTGTTTTGTTAGAAATCCATGGAGTTGTGTGATACTTGTAGAGGCAGTAGTGCTCAATACTGTTGTAGGGAAATGAGTACTTTGTTTCAAGGAGGCCTTTTTTTTTTTTTTTTTTGGAGGTTTTTATACAAGTCAATAATATAATTATTGTACAGAATCTACCCCTGTGCATTAAAGGGTTAAGTTGAGTCGGCTGTTTTTGTACACAATGAGATGTAAATACAGACTGGTATTATTGCAATTTTATCATTTTTTGAAGCTTATGTCATTGGTCCATTTTGCCTTACTCTATCATTTAGGTACTCGTATTTATTTTTTTTTGTTTATTTCTATACCTTTTCTTTCTTATGGAATGGAAGGTCGACTCGAGTTATAGACAAAACTGCAATTTTAGTATTTTACGTATAAAATAAATCGCCAAAAATTGGAAGTTTGGCATATGCCTCGTGCGAGGATGATGTGACTAGAGCTGTCAAAAATTGTTCGGGCAGGACTGGTGCCAACCGATTGGGCCAAGGGAGGAAATTGGGCCGGGCTGGACCGAATTTCTTCTCGCCTCTATTTTGGGGAGCCCACCCAACCCATGTATTAAAAATACATTTATTTTGCTTGGGCTGAGGTCGGCCCGGTGTTATGGGCCAAATAGGCCCAGATCTTTTTGGGCCTACAAAATCGCAGCCCAATCTAGCGCCATATTACCGGGCCAGCCCATTGGATCGGGCCATTTTCGACAGCTCTAGATGTGACCCTTAGTCCGCTCACTTAACGTTGATTTTGATTTTTTTCTCATGTGGCGGGAACGGGGCAGGTATAAAATATATCATCACTGTCCTCAAATCTCATCTTAAATATCTTATTCGTACCATTCCCAGCTTTTGGATATCTCTCGTATCTAAGACGGGAATTCTCGTTTGGGGAATGGGATCCTTATTTTGTATTTATTAATGAAATTTTTAGTAAAAATTTAAATAATTACTTATTATAACACCCAATACCTAAAATAAATAAAATAACATAAACTCTTAAGTTGTAAAAGAAAGAATGATAACAAGTAAAATTGTGAATACTTTAGGTTTAGTTTTTAGAATTAATAAAATAAAATTTATAAAAAGAATTAATTATAATATGTAGATAAATATAATATAATATATATACTCGGGGAACGAGAATGGGCCGCTTTATCTAATCGGGAATGAGGATAGGGATGGGACTAGATAAGGAATATAAACCCATCGTTGTCCCATAATTGTTTCTCTCTCAATTCCCACTTTCATCACCGAATTAACTGAGGATTTCCGTCCCATTTTATTTGAGTATCAACAGAATGGTTTCCCACGGGATTTTGCCATCCCTATTGTTTAACGTGAGACCCGACAACTTGAGGACTTGCATTTGCTCATAAATAGTCGCTCATTTACGATTTACATCAATTCTTCACGACCATAAAATAAAATAAAGTGTTTGGAGAAAGCGCAAAAAGTAAATTAGAAAACGTAGTAGTAAACACAAAATTCAAACTTCAGTTTATATTATCTGGACGTAAGATATGTTAGACAATTATCTGAGAAATAAATCAATTCACTTAATTCAATTGAAGTCCACTTGTACCCTTCTTGAAAATGCAAAAGCACACATACAACAGTTAAATATGGAATAGGCAAAGTGTAGTCTATTGACTCCAAGTTAAACAAGAAAATCAGGCAACAATTCAGAACAAGTGATTATAATACAGCAAAAACGTTAGTGAAGATAGAATTTACTTATAAGAATTAGATATTCCTCTGGCAAAGCTAAAAGCGTCCTGATCCATGCCGTTTCTTAAGAGTGCTTCCTACGGAACCTCAGAAGAGTATTAACATTATTGCATGCGTGGCGTTTGGCTGCCCATTCTTTCTCATCTTCCTGTTCACATAGGCAACTTGATCAAAATCAAATACATTTGGGATAATTACAAAAACAACCCATAATGTTTAGCCTAATTACAAAAAACTATATAGTTATCTTTCAGAATACAAACACCACCTTGAGGTTTTTATTTATCTAACAAATACCCCCAATTCTGAGGGTGCAATTTGTAAAGTAGAAACAAATGTCAAAAGGTATATGATATAACTGGGGTTTTCTTTTGTAATTAGGCTAAACCTCAAGGGTAGTTTTTCCTATTATCTCAATCTCAATACATTATAAAAGAGTGGAACCAAGCAACAAACTGAAAATAGAGATAACTGAGCTGGTATTATCTTAACATAGAAGACCCACCAGCTAATGAAATTAGATTGAAGTAATCCAGACTTGCATCCCCATGAATAGAAACAAAAATTGCATACAACATAGTACACTACATCAGCGTAGAAGGCATTTTACGGTTAAAAGCAGTCAACTCGTGCCTGGTTTGACAGTTCGCTAAAGAAGTTATCACACATGGATAATCAATTTCAAGCTGATCATACATTATTCGTGAAATTCTTGCCTGAAAAGAAGATTTCCCTTCTAATTGTCTCCATTGATGTAATATTCTCACCAGGGACTATGAGGAAGAGATTGTCACACTAAAGAAACTACTTGCGACCGAGTTTTAGATTAAGGATCGAGGTGCTCTCAGATATTTTTAGGTATAGAAGTTGCCTGATCTAAGAAGGGAAACGTCATCTCCCAAACAAAGTACATCTTAAGATTTGCCTAAAGAGACACGTATGTTTGGATGTAAACCAATTAATACTCCCATGGATCCCAACAAAAAGACAAGAAGTGAAGAGAGTGTTCCAGTAGATAAAGGGAGATATCAAAGGTTAGTGGGCAAATTGATCTAGTTCTCACACACTAGACCAGGCATTGCATTCTCAATCAGTGTAGTGAGTCAGCACATGAACAATCTGGGTCAAGATCGTCTTGAAGTTGATAACCGAAATTTGAGAAATTTGAAGATGATACTCGAACATGAATTGTTGTCCAGGAAATTTGAAACCGGAGAAATAGAAGTCTACACAGATGCAAGTTGGGCCAGAAAGTGAACTGACATAAGATCCATGAAAGGATACTGATCATATGTGTGGGTAAAATCTTGTGACATGAGAAGCAAGAAACAATAAGTGGTTTCTAAGAGTAGTGCAGGTTCAGAATATCGAGTACTTGCGAGGGAATGTGGTTTTAAACGATTACTAGGTGAACTTGGAGCTACCACATAGAAAACCAAAAGGATGGTTAGTGACAGTCAAGCTGCCACAAGTATTGCTAAGAACCCGGTGCATCATGACACGAAAAAGCATGTTGAGATCGATCAGAATTTCATGTCAGAAAAGGTCAACAACGGGAGTGTTCAATTGATCTACACTCCCGCAAGACTACAGATTGTTGTATTCTCATCCGAGCCCTTCCATTGACAAGCTTTGAAGAATTCAAGTCCAAGCTGGGATTGTATAACTGTAACGACCGGGGGCTATCCCAAACGGGTTTTCCATCTGCGTCGCCACTCACACTCTAAGAACTCATGACTTAAACCTGTAGCTCCTGGGTTTGAGTGTGAGGGAAGGCATGAAACCCACTTCCAGGGGAAGTCCACGAGTGGCGACGCGGATGGAAAGCCCAAGGAAAAAGCCCGTTCGGGATAGCCCCTGGTCGTTACAAAAAAAGACGTTGTAATGATCAGGGGCTATCCCAAAGGGGTTTTTTCCTTGAGCTTTCCATCCACATAGCCACTCACAGACTTCCCACCCCTGGATTCCACTGGAAGTGGGTTTCATGCCTTTCCTCACACTCGAAGCCAGGACCTTCAAGTTTAAGTACAAAGTTCTAAGAGTATGAGTACCACCAATCAGCAACAAATCTACCATCTAAAGATTACACTTTTTTTTCCGGAAAAAAAAATCCTAATTAGTAGGAAATAAACACCCTTTTCAACACTATTATATTACACAATCATATCACAAATACACTATCACTCTCTCGTATTTTTCAAATCACCAATCACATCTAATCACTATTATACTAAAAAAACCATCACATCAACTATCATCATCACATTGTCATCTTATATCCAACCACACTCTCAAAATACATTCTCATTTTTTAAATAAATTTTTCAGACTATTCTCTCCAAAAGTAAAAAAGAGCGGAATGAAAGGTCACACATCTATTGAATAAAGCAAAGTTGGTCGAGAACAATTAAAATTAGAAAAAATGTGTAATTTCAAAAGAAAAATTCACTTGTGGTCTAGATGTCTTCAATCAGTAATGATTTTGGTTGATGCTTGAATTTGGAGACTGGATAATGAATAGTATACTTTTTCGTCAAGACTTGAAGAACGACATCTACATGCAGTCTGGTGCAAACAATGTGTTCAAAGTCAAAGGAAACAAAAACTTAGTTTATAGATTGACAAGCTTGTATTGATTGTGGGACAAGATTCTGCTCAATCGTACATGTAATTTTAGTCATGCTTGAGAAATATGGGCACAATAAGGCAAGCTCTGATCATTGTGTGTTCTTTAAGAAATTTTCTTATAGTGATTTCATCATATCACTATTGTATGTTGATTGTTGGTCATTATGCTAGCAAGTTGTAAGTAGATGAGATGGCTAGACAATCCTTTTGCAATGAAAGATTTGGGACTTGCTAAGCAGATTCTAAGAACAAAAATCTCTAAGGTTAGAACAAGCAAGAAGCTTTAGTTATATTAAGAAAACTAACTAAAGTTCATGAGAGGTTCAATATCAGTAAGTCTACTGTCTAAGACTATTAGAATCCATATTGCAAGTCACTTCAAGCTCACGTCAGCAGAGTTTCCTACAAATATAAGAACCGCATTTGTGGTCCACTTTGCTTGAGAGTTTACGCTTGAGTTTCCACATTATGCTCGGTCATTTTGCCACTTCAGATTTTTCATTCTCTTTTTGCAATTTGAATTTTTCTTAAAACGAAAATTCCTTTGCCACATTAAGGCTCATTGCAAGTATAAGATGTACAAAAGAGAAGCAAAAGCAGAGGAGATAACTACTAAACATCACTTACCAAGCTATATTTTGTCAAAATCATCATCAAAGCCATTGTCGCCATCATCTGAGAAACCAAAAGAAAAATCAGAAAAACAATCAAAATTCCATCAGTGGGCACAACATAAGAGAATGGATTTCTTGCTCCTAAATCGATATCGAAGATGCTTTCTTTTCTCCTTGTAAAGAAAAAGGGTGCATAACGTAATGAAAATTACAAAGTTATTAAGCTTTAAGAGCGACAATCCTGCAGTTGACCTTTGCATATTGCTAGAACATGCATGCTAAGATATAACACTCTGAATTTTATGTTGCGTTTGTTTAATAACATGAAACTGAAAAACAGGATATCGTTTCCACACTTGAGAGCATGAACTGCTTTTTCATTACTCCAATATCTAGAAACTGGTTTGGGTTATCTTACTTGACGTTGTCTTGGATAATTTTATGAAAACTGAAGACAGCTAGCTTGTTTTTGGGTAATGATTCGATAAGCATCTGAGCAAGACTAACAAAGTTGTGTTTTCATTTTCTAAAATGTAAAATGTAAAATTGAGTACAGCAAAAAAAGGAGCCTGAGACTAGAAAGACCTTTAATTTTTCTGGAAACTTTAAATTTGCATCATAGATGGAACAGTTCTTAGGTGGTTTTTCACGCAAATATTACTTTGCATACTGAAGCCATGTCAAGCAGATTAGCAAATAATAAAGCCTGAGAAGCAACAATTGGCAATTTGAAAAACAATGCACAAAAGTGAAAAGAGGAAAGATGAAGGGCAGTAAAAGTTAGTGACAGAATCCTGGTGGTTAGCTTAAGAAGAAATTAGAAATTTACACTGATTTACAGGCCTATAATGTACCTGGACCATCATCACCATCCTCGAGATCTCCTAGAAGAAATGCATCCAAATCCTGCTCAGAAGCTGGTGATTTCACATTACTGCTTCTCTGTTTTGAAATCTCATCTTCTGCTTTTGAAGGCGTTTCGCCTGATGAAACTTCCTTCACTTCCGTATCTCTTACCTTTTCAGCAGCTTTGAGCTTCAAATCTTCCATGTAGCGGTTCTCATATCTGTCATACACTGATAAAATTAGATGATTCAAGCAAAACCTACTAACCAAGCCACACACAAAGTATATGGATATACATATACTTATTGAGAGAGAGAGAGAGAGAGAGAGAGAGAGAGGCCTGAAGAAGTTTATAGTATTCCCAATATAGCATCCTAATATCAATAGATTAAAATGGTATGAAAAATATCAAGATCTAAATAATTGATTTGAATATATTTCCAGTTCCCGTGAAGGTACAGAGAGTATACTAGGCTCCAGCCTTAAACTACGCAATAAAATATGAGAAGTTTCAGTAATAGGCACATGCAGTTGCTAATAACCAAATAGAAGAAAAAAATATCATCTGTATGGATATGATAGACAGAGAGACCAGTTCGGTTGTTCATTATAGAATGAATCAGTAGTGGCTTCAGTTTTGGTTTCCCCAACTGAATATACAGCTTTATTTCTTTTTCTTATCATATATAGCTTACATTTTGTAACAAAATTGCCTGCATCCATCTGGTGTCTATTCATATGTACTATGGCAGGTTCAAAATATGGATCTTGGCAAGCTCAGGAATACGGCATCAGTTCTTGGGAGTTGCTATACTAAGCCAAAAGTATCATACCTTGCAAATTAGTATCTTTTATGATGGATCTTGTTCTATATTAACCCCATTTGCAGTTGACAACTTACAGAATGATGCATCGAAATATTACTAGAATGTCACCATCTAAAAAGTGTTGCGAAGCTGAGCAATTCCTTCCGTTATACTAATCCTATGCTCATGGAAATATGATATATGCATGAATCCAAATGTTTGCAGTTTCTTAGTAAAAATTCAATAGCAAAACATTAATAGTCAAAAGGTTTCAATAAAAATATTAAACCAAATTCTTTGGTATGAAGTTTGTGCATGACGTTTTTTTGGAGACAGCACAAAACATTTCCAGATTTCTTCATGCATTATTATTTTCATTCTATTAGTTCGGAAACAAGTGATACACTACCATACCCCTACAAATCTCATTTAGTTATTCCAATATGAATCCATGCATATGTTTATCATTGAAATTTTGCAGCGAAAGTTTGAACAATTCTCTTTGTTATTTCAACATCTAAAGAAATCATATTTCTAGAACGAAGGAAATTAGTCCATATTTAGTTGAGTAGTGAGAATTTTTATCTCTAGAGAAAATCTAACTGGCCTTTATCAACACTATGAGAAGGTGTAGATTTATAAACTTGAGATCTGATTTTGAGTTGTATAACTGATTTTCATCTTCTGCAAATATTTGTAGTATCTGAAACAAGAAGACACTGGGAAAAGAAAAGAAAGAAAGCAAAATCTGGCTAACTGTTACGGATCATTTCGTGTGGGTTTATAAACTGGCCATTAATGGATATCTAATTTAATTACAATAGGTTATTTTGTTTTAATTAGTTGGGCTTGAAGCTTGAGGCCCGTAGGTGAGTTAGTATTTAAGTAAGGAATTGTTAATTGGTAGGGCACTTTTTATTTTGGAAAAGCAAGCAGCGGCTGTAAAGCTGGGACGGAGATTCCGTATTGATATGATTATTTTTTTGAGATTGAATATTATCGGCTATTAGCTGGGGCAGATTTCTCCTTCGCGGAGCATCTGTATTTTCGTTTTCTACTTTCTTTTATCGTTATTTCTTGAACACACGCCCTTGACTCTATCACTAACTGTTTCACCAGAAGTATTTCAGGAATTAAAACCAGTTAAATGTAAGTCAGAAGATACTGGATAATTGACTAGCTCTCACTTTATCAGCTTTCAGTGAGTACGAACTGTCAGAAATTTTTTTGTTATTTATAATTTTTAAATGGATTAGTATTAAGATAAGACTAATATAAAGTTTAATCAACCTCACATGGGCAATAAATCCACCAAACCATCAACAAAAACCATATTGACTTCCAAGTTAAAGAAGTTTAGTTATGCAAGAAATATGAAGATCTTTCACAGATGAGCATGAAACTAGCAAGAATGGCAAAAGCATAATCTCAGCAAAATCCGTCTCTCGTCTAGTCTTCTCCCAACCAAGATGTACAGATAAGATGTTCTCAAAAACTAATAATCAGTATAAGAGGTGTATATTAAAATGATCTGAAAAAACAACTTACAAGTCAACAATATGATTTCATTATAAATAACACGAAAAGAATCTTCACCTGAAAACCAAAACTAAAACCTCTCCTGTAGGGAAAGTTACTTACGGTGCCACATGAGTGTTGACTAGAATGAAATAAATCCTCCAAAATTTCCTCTCTTTCATCGCTCGTGGGCATAACTGGTACCTTAGCTTTGAAATTTCCTGAAAGAGAGAAAACAAAATATTAAGTTTGTAATTTTCTGATTCTAGGACTTTTAAGTCATTGCAAATCCATTCATATTGAAAGGCCAAAACTGATAAGATGGGCCTGCACGCTCTTCCTCTCACTCTCATTTGCAAGGTTCTCTTCATAAATGTATGGAAGATCTTCCTGAACTCGTTAAACCCTCCCAAAATCAATATAATCAGTTTAATGAAATAACATCATCCGTCTTATAGTCATAGAGATACGGGTAATATATGACACAGAATATTATGAAACTGCCCGGTTAGTATTATCCATCCATAAAAATGTGAAATCAATAAAATCACCTTGTTATAGTCCTAAATAAATGGCGAAGTTACGCCAGCAATGAAGCTCAAGAAAAAGCTAATGGGTGACTAGTAAGAAAATACAAGCTCTTATAATGATTGTAAGAGTCCTAACCCAGACTAGTCTATATTATAGTCTGCTACCTATAAACCAAATTACCTTAAGTACTTTATTCAGGGCACCTATTTTTTTTACAGAAACCATTCAGTTTCCAGAACTTCTTGAGAAGACTAAAGATTTTAATTTCAATACATCTAAGGTTAAAATGGCAATTTTTAAGGTAGATTCTAAACAATAATTTGATATGTCTAAAAGCATATTAAATATATCTCGATCCATAGTAGGAAAAACTAGTTCGGATTAGCACTTTTTTTTTAAGTTTAAGACGTACCCTCTACAGTAGTGTGAAAAAAGAGTGG